>CM068369.1:410486738-410759962 GCA_034769895.1 Magicicada septendecula | reverse complement strand
TATATTTTTTATTTATTTTAGTCGCGAATAGACTAGTGATTATTAAATGTGATTGACTGACGAGATAGCTCCAGCAATCGATATTATTTATGTATTATGTATTGTAAGGACAGCGGGGTATTAGGTCAAGAGAGCCCCCCAACTGATTCCAGAATATATGGTGATTAATTTGTTAGGGAAGTAACATGTTCCAGGGATAGAACACTTATAATTAAAGACAAGTATACCAGATCATAATAAGAATAACAAATGACAATGTGAAAGTTAAGATAATTGATAATTTCAACAAAAAACAATATTTTATTAAAATGATCAAATTTGGTGGCAGGGTAATATGTAACATTACATTTGGAACAACATAATATCGTACCTGATTTAATGAAGACTTTGGTTAAGAAGCTGACAAGGAGAACAATATCTTCCAAGATGATAGTGAAGAGGAACGACTAACAATTTTAGACTGACTAGTAAGACAACTGACCGTACCCAAATTAATGATTTAGGCTAAGTGATGCAAAACACCTTTAACCCCAACTATGACAATGAACTTTCAGTAATGACCAAACAAAGAATTATAAAGACAAACGGTTTATGAACCAGGACTATAAAGAAACAAATGGTTTCAGTTAATGTATCATTATATCCAGATAATCAAAATACAAAGTGAGGGATAATAGGCCCAAACATGTAAAATCATGTAAAAGAAATATTAGTAAATAATTAAGTTAATTGAAGTAACAAAAATATAAATACACCTGATTATAGATACATGAACCATACAAATAATTGTCACATATAGAGTTCATAGGGTTGTCCAGTAAACCACAAATTATAACATGGTCACAATAACATTTATAACAAGAGTAAAACCCAGATAAACAGTAAATGTAACAAGATTATTAGAACTGTGTGGTGAGGTAGAGCAACAGTGTTCACTTTATTGTAATTTTTGTAAGACAAACATCAGTAAGTATACGGATGTTGAAACCCATATAAATAGTAAATATGACATAGACAGTGTCAGAATAATGAGTAAATTAGCTGACAATGGACTAACTAATTAGTATAGAATTTGTTTTGTAAAATGTGCATGTTTTATGTTATAGCACAGTGTTATATCATAGTATTTGTGTTGTGTTTTTTGTATGTAACAGGTGATACAGTTAGTTTAAAGGAATGTCAATTTAATGATATTAATTCCATTTTTTTTGTGTTGTGTTAACAAATAAAACAATAGAGCTGATGTTAAACCATGGTAAATTAATTGACCAAGCAGAATGGACTATACAAAGATGTTTTGTTAAGTGTCAAACACCGATACAGTTTGAATAGAAAACAGTTATTTGTGCAAGGATTTGGTATAATCATAGCCATGTGGGCATGAATTTAACTATTAGAATAATATATCTTTTGTGTTGTTAAAATAACGTTATATGTTAAACCATTTTGATGAGTGTTAGAAGTTAATTTAATTGTTAGAGATGTTAAAAACTGGTGATGAAAATAATACTATTACATAGGCCAGGTGAAACCAACTTTAGTAAATTTTGAACAATTATATTAGAAATTTTGTAAAGCAAATGTGAAAGGGTAGATGTACTTATAGGTAATAATGTATACAAGGAATATAGGAACAAAATAACACATATCAAGTTATTTAAGAAAATTCCAAATGACAAAATTGTAACATCCATAGTTCTTAAGCAAAAATAGGCACGTTTGGTGTCTAAATATAACAAATGTGAAGATCAAAATAATGCTGATAATGGTTTTAAACTCCCATTCAGTATAGAAAAGTTATGTTAGTTTAAAGATTTTGAACAAATTTTAGACTTCGAAATAATGAAAGTATATGACAATGTATATCCGAATTGGCCAAACAGATTCCAAGTTTACCCTTAGCAACCAGAAATTTCGGATAAATAAAATGGGACTTCTTTGACAACGATCTTAGCAGATAGACGCGTTTTTAAATCGTCTTACATTATGTGTTATAAAGTGTGAAAAAACTATACAACCAGATAAATACAGTTAGAGGTACACTACACGAACTTTTTGCAACATATAGAAGAACACCAATTACATGGAATAGAAGATATAATAACCAGGAAGAAGATTTTAAGTGGACGAGGGACGAGAAAGAAGATCTGTCGTGTACGTGGGCCCTTTCTTCAACCAAGAAGAGTACAAGAAGGATTTGGTGAGTCTGACATCTCATTATATCGTACTTTAACACACACATTTGTATACACGAATTTTAAGTAATAATCAACTAAACTACAGACACCATATAACACAAACACTAAAAACAATCACTAATAACACCATATAAGACTAACACCTTTTTAAACACAACAAGAACTTTTAATTTACATAATAACTATCAAAGCCTGAACTGGACATAACCTTTTTAAAACTGGTAACCACTATACAATTTCTGTGTGCACGTAACACTCTAACGTTGTAATATCCTGTAATTGTAAACTTGTATTTTGATTAATAGTGTAATATTTTGTTTAATTTACGATCCCCGAACCATATACGCCCTGAGATAATTGATATATTTTATTTAAAAACGTTAACAAAAAGCATTGTTTTGGTCTCGAAGAAATACTAAACGTTTGGCTACTGCTGCCAACTGGTAAAGGAAGAATTATAGTTTGCGCTACAATTGCGATTATTCTGTTTAAATTTATTAAAACAGTCAACCAGTGTTTTTCCGAATAAAGGTTTCCACAAGGATATATGTTTGATAGTATTTGTGTGTCGTTATTATTGCTGTTACATTTAGTAAATAGATTTCACAGATTGCAGCGGACCCGACAGTTGGCATCGTTGAGTGACGTCACGGAAAAGAAGCAGCATAGTGGGAGTAAGCGGCAATTTACAAAATCATTCGCCGTTCAACATAACACATTTATAATTACTCATCGACGACTCCAGTGCGAGTTTGTCGCTACATTATTTATATATATATTACAAGTTCACACTTCCTACGGGCGGTGTAACCCAAGTGCACACGACATATATACAAGTAACTGATTCACAATAACATTGTACGTAACGAAAAATCTGGTTACAAATAGACGAACCTGAAGTGAGGCTACATTACGTTTCAGTAAGATTCAATCACATATACAAATACTAAAATGGTTACAAATTGGCGCACCAACATGTGAGGCGTGTAATTTAATATAAATTAAATTATTATTAATAGACAAATAAACCAAAATAAACAAGATGAGGAAGCGAGAAACATCGCGAAAACGAGCGGCCGAAACCGAGAAGGTAGACGAGTTAAATATGGAAGACAAAGAAGCGACACCGGTTGAGGAAGTAGAAATTATAACAAGGAAGGATCCGGAGAAACAACCAGAAGAACCCACACAAACAGAAGGCAAGAAGACGCAAGAAATGTTCAAATGTATGATGGAATATTTAAAACAGAGCCATGAAAATTTCATGAAGAAATTGGACAAGAACTTTAAGAAAAGGGAAGAAATGATGGACGAAATGAGAAAAGAATTGAAGGAAGATTTGAGTAGGAAGACGGAAGAAATAATAAATGATAATAAACTGTGGAGGGAAGGATTAAGAAATGAGAGAACCGAAGAAATAAAAAATGATAGCAAACCAGAAACAGAAGAAATACCAAACGCCAAAACAGAGGATCCAGAAGTAGCACTACCTGAAAAGAAAACTAACGGAAACAAAGAAAATACTAAAGATAGTGAAGGAGAACCAAAGAAAGTAAGAAGAACGCATCTAAAGAATTTAATGAAAACACCAGAAGAATGGGAGATGATGAACAATGGGTTAATTAATATACTGAATATCCCAGTTACCAACAATGAAGAAATCATGAATGCCAGAGAATATAGGAGGAGATTAAAAGCAATTTCAATAATGACTTACCATAAAACTATAGTTTACAACTTAGAGAAGACCAGAGATAAATGGGAAGTACCAGAATTAGAAATACGTGGGAAAATATCAATGATATCATTAGTCATTCATGGACCAGTAACATATTGTTTTAATCAACAATATGATAGGATGAGTCGAATAAGCTTTGCAGCAAATGAAAGAATAAGAACGGGAAGAATTAAGTACAAGGAAGAAGCGAGAGATGCCGCAAGGAAAGAAATAATTAAAAAGACAATGGTAGTTCGGACAATAAGGTCAACTGAGATTATGGACCCGGGATAAATTATATACCACACACCATCAAGAAAAGGGACGGATGCTACGCTAACCGACTACGGCCAAAGAACCATTTTAAGGAGACGAGAAATAAAGAATAAAGAAACAGAACCATACAAATGAAGGTATGAGCAACTGACCGACATAACGAAAATTACCAAAAGATCATCAATACTGGGTACAGAAGGACATATGACAATAAGCACTATAATAAGAAGTGTAAAAGTTGTATAAAACAACAAAATTCTAAAAAAAAATAGTAAGATCAACTTACAACTAATTATTTATGAGAATTAATTTGGAATTGAAGAATTTATTATTATAAAACCACCAAAATTCTAAAGAAATAGTAAGATCAACTTACAACTAATTATTTATGAGAATTAATTTGGAACTGAAGAATTTATTATTATAAAACCAACAAAATTCCAAACAAAATAGTAAGATCAACTTACAACTAATTATTTATGAGAATTAATTTGGAATTGAAGAATTTATTATTATAAAACCAACAAAATTCCAAACAAAGAGTAAGAACAACTTACAACTAATTATTTATGAGAATTAATTTGGAATTGAAGAATTTATTATTATAAAACCAACAAAATTCCAAACAAAGAGTAAGAACAACTTACAACTAATTATTTATGAGAATTAATTTGGAAGTGAAGAATTTATTATTATAAAACCAACAAAATTCCAAAAAAATAGTAAGATCAACTTACAACTAATTATTTATGAGAATTAATTTGGAAGTGAAGAATTTATTATTATAAAAACAACAAAATTCCAAACAAAGGGTAAGAACAACTTACAACTAATTATTTATGAGAATTAATATGAAACTGAAGAATTTATTATTACAATACATCAAAATTCAAAAATATAGTAAGGCCATCTTACCAACTTTACTAATTCAGAATATAATTTTAAATGAAGCCCAATAAACAAGGTTGAATATCTCAGAATTTAGATAAATAGTAAGGACCAATTACAGTACAGTTTGATAATGTAATTATGAATCAAGCAGATAAACAACTGGGAATAAATTTCCCAATTCTAAACAAAATAAGCACCTCTTATTAAACACAGTTATGAACTTATTATTGGAATATAAAAGAAAGATGCAACATCCATAAATTAGAAGAAACCATAGTGATATAAAATGAATAAGAAAGGATAAATGTAGACAGTCGACAATGAAAATGAGACAAGACTATAAACGAATTTATTGCAAATAACCTATCATGATTGTGAGAGAATCAACAACAACTGAAGATGCAAATACTTGTTATGTTTTAATTTAAATGAAGATAGTGAATGAAAAATGAAGATTAAGCAGTACTGATAAAGAAGGAAGGAAGATAGTACCAATAGAAAATAAAAAAAAAATATTATTAATATCGCCACAAGAAAATAAACATCTGAAAGAATCAATGGAAAGAAATATTTAGATCTGAGAAGTTAGACTGAGTGAACAATCCCAAGAATATATTATATTATTTTATTTATTTTAGTCGTGAATAGACTAGTGATTATTAAATGTGATTGACTGACGAGATAGCTCCAGCAATCGATATTATTTATGTATTATGTATTGTAAGGACAGCGGGGTATTAGGTCAAGAGAGCCCCCCGACTGATTCCAGAATATATGGTGATTAATTTGTTAGGGAAGTTACATGTTCCAGGGATAGAACACTTATAATTAAAGACAAGTATACCAGATCATAATAAGAATAACAAATGACAATGTGAAAGTTAAGATAATTGATAATTTCAACAAAAAACAATATTTTATTAAAATGATCAAATTTGGTGGCAGGGTAATATGTAACATTACATTTGGAACAACATAATATCGTACCTGATTTAATGAAGACTTTGGTTAAGAAGCTGACAAGGAGAACAATATCTTCCAAGATGATAGTGAAGAGGAACGACTAACAATTTTAGACTGACTAGTAAGACAACTGACCGTACCCAAATTAATGATTTAGGCTAAGTGATGCAAAACACCTTTAACCCCAACTATGACAATGAACTTTCAGTAATGACCAAACAAAGAATTATAAAGACAAACGGTTTATGAACCAGGACTATAAAGAAACAAATGGTTTCAGTTAATGTATCATTATATCCAGATAATCAAAATACAAAGTGAGGGATAATAGGCCCAAACATGTAAAATCATGTAAAAGAAATATTGGTAAATAATTAAGTTAATTGAAGTAACAAAAATATAAATACACCTGATTATAGATACATGAACCATACAAATAATTGTCACATATAGAGTTCATAGGGTTGTCCAGTAAACGACAAATTATAACATGGTCACAATAACATTTATAACAAGAGTAAAACCCAGATAAACAGTAAATGTAACAAGATTATTAGAACTGTGTGGTGAGGTAGAGCAACAGTGTTCACTTTATTGTAATTTTTGTAAGTCAAACATCAGTAAGTATACGGATGTTGAAACCCATATAAATAGTAAATATGACATAGACAGTGTCAGAATAATGAGTAAATTAGCTGACAATGGACTAACTAATTAGTATAGAATTTGTTTTGTAAAATGTGCATGTTTTATGTTATAGCACAGTGTTATATCATAGTATTTGTGTTGTGTTTTTTGTATGTAACAGGTGATACAGTTAGTTTAAAGGAATGTCAATTTAATGATATTAATTCCATTTTTTTTGTGTTGTGTTAACACATATAACAATAGAGCTGATGTTAAACCATGGTAAATTAATTGAGCAAGCAGAATGGACTATACAAAGATGTTTTGTTAAGTGTCAAACACCTATACAGTTTGAATAGAAAACAGTTATTTGTGCAAGGATTTGGTATAATCATAGCCATGTGGGCATGAATTTAACTATTAGAATAATATATCTTTTGTGTTGTTAAAATAACGTTATATGTTAAACCATTTTGATGAGTGTTAGAAGTTAATTTAATTGTTAGAGATGTTAAAAAATGGTGATGAAAATAATACTATTACATAGGCCAGGTGAAACCAACTTTAGTAAATTTTGAACAATTATATTAGAAATTTTGTAAAGCAAATGTGAAAGGGTAGATGTACTTATAGGTAATAATGTATACAAGGAATATAGGAACAAAATAACACATATCAAGTTATTTAAGAAAATTCCAAATGACAAAATTGTAACATCCATAGTTCTTAAGCAAAAAGTTCTTAGGCACGTTTGGTGTCTAAATATAACAAATGTGAAGATCAAAATAATGCTGATAATGGTTTTAAACTCCCATTCAGTATAGAAAAGTTATGTTAGTTTAAAGATTTTGAACAAATTTTAGACTTCGAAATAATGAAAGTATATGACAGTGTATATTCGAATTGGCTAACCAGATTCCAAGTTTACCCTTAGCAACCAGAAATTTCGGATAAATAAAATGGGACTTCTTTGACAACGATCTTAGCAGATAGACGCGTTTTTAAATCGTCTTACATTATGTGTTATAAAGTGTGAAAAAACTATACAACCAGATAAATACAGTTAGAGGTACACTACACGAACTTTTTGCAACATATAGAAGAACACCCATTACATGGAATAGAAGATATAATAACCAGGAAGAAGATTTGAAGTGGACGAGGGACGAGAAAGAAGATCTGACGTGTACGTGGGCCCTTTCTTCAACCAAGAAGAGTACAAGAAGAGGATTTGGTGATTCTGACATCTCATTATATCGTACTTTAACACACACATTTGTATACACGAATTTTAAGTAATAATCAACTAAACTACAGACACCATATAACACAAACACTAAAAACAATCACTAATAACACCATATAAGACTAACACCTTTTTAAACACAACAAGAACTTTTAATTTACATAATAACTATCAAAGCCTGAACTGGACATAACCTTTTTAAAACTGGTAACCACTATACAATATCTGTGTGCACGTAACACTCTAACGTTGTAATATCCTGTAATTGTAAACTTGTATTTTGATTAATAGTGTAATATTTTGTTTAATTTACGATCCCCGAACCATTTACGCCCTGAGATAATTGATATATTTTATTTAAAAACGTTAAAAAAAAGCATTGTTTGGTCTCGAAGAAATACTAAACGTTTGGCTACTACTGCCAACTGGTAAAGGAAGAATTATAGTTTGCGCTACAATTGCGATTATTCTGTTTAAATTTATTAAAACAGTCAACCAGTGTTTTTGCGAATAAAGGATTCCACAAGGATATATGTTTGATAGTATTTGTGTGTCGTTATTATTGCTGTTACATTTAGTAAATAGAATTCACAGATTGCAGCGGACCCGACAGTTGGCATCGTTGAGTGACGTCACGGAAAAGAAGCAGCATAGTGGGAGTAAGCGGCAATTTACAAAATCATTCGCCGTTCAACATAACACATTTATAATTACACATCGACGACTCCAGTGCGAGTTTGTCGCTACATTATTTATATATATATTACAAGTTCACACTTCCTACGGGCGGTGTAACCCAAGTGCACACGACATATATACAAGTAACTGATTCACAATAACATTGTACGTAACGAAAAATCTGGTTACAAATAGACGAACCTGAAGTGAGGCCACATTACGTTTCAGTAAGATTCAATCACATATACAAATACTAAAATGGTTACAAATTGGCGCACCAACGTGTGAGGCGTGTAATTTAATATAAATTAAATTATTATTAATAGACAAATAAACCAAAATAAACAAGATGAGGAAGCGAGAAACATCGCGAAAACGAGCGGCCGAAACCGAGAAGGTAGACGAGTTAAATATGGAAGACAAAGAAGCGACACCGGTTGAGGAAGTAGAAATTATAACAAGGAAGGATCCGGAGAAACAACCAGAAGAACCCACACAAACAGAAGGCGAGAAGACGCAAGAAATGTTCAAATGTATGATGGAATATTTAAAACAGAGCCATGAAAATTTCATGAAGAAATTGGACGAGAACTTTAAGAAAAGGGAAGAAATGATGGACGAAATGAGAAAAGAATTGAAGGAAGATTTGAGTAGGAAGACGGAAGAAATAATAAATGATAATAAACTGTGGAGGGAAGGATTAAGAAATGAGAGAACCGAAGAAATAAAAAATGATAGCAAACCAGAAACAGAAGAAATACCAAACGCCAAAACAGAGGATCCAGTAGTAGTACTACCTGAAAAGAAAACTAACGGAAACAAAGAAAATACTAAAGATAGTGAAGGAGAACCAAGGAAAGTAAGAAGAACGCATCTAAAGAATTTAATGAAAACACCAGAAGAATGGGAGATGATGAACAATGGGTTAATTAATATACTGAATATCC
Source organism: Magicicada septendecula (assembly GCA_034769895.1). NCBI lineage: Eukaryota > Metazoa > Arthropoda > Insecta > Hemiptera > Cicadidae > Magicicada > Magicicada septendecula. Next base: position 410,750,419 of record CM068369.1, on the reverse strand, counting down.
CAATTACCAACAATGAAGAAATCATGAATGCCAGAGAATATAGGAGGAGATTAAAAGCAATTTCAATAATGACTTACCATAAAACTATAGTTTACAACTTAGAGAAGACCAGAGATAAATGGGAAGTACCAGAAATAGAAATAAGTGGGAAAATATCAATGATATCATTAGTCATTGATGGACCAGTAACATATTGTTTTAATCAACAATATGACAGGATGAGTCGAATAAGCTTTGCAGCAAATGAAAGAATAACAACGGGAAGAATGAAGTACAAGGAAGAAGCGAGAGATGCCGCAAGGAAAGAAATAATTAAAAAGACAATGGTAGTGCGGACAATAAGGTGAACTGAGATTATGGACCCGGGATAAATTATATACCACACACCATCAAGAAAAGGGACGGATGCTACGCTAACCGACTATGGCCAAAGAACCATTTTAAGGAGACGAGAAATAAAGAATAAAGAAACAGAACCATACAAATGAAGGTATGAGCAACTGACCGACATAACGAAAATTACCAAAAGATCATCAATACTGGGTACAGAAGGACATATGACAATAAACACTATAATAAGAAGTGTAAAAGTTGTATAAAACCACAAAATTCTTAAAAAAAATAGTAAGATCACTTACAACTAATTATTTATGAGAATTAATTTGGAATTGAAGAATTTATTATTATAAAACCACCAAAATTCTAAAGAAATAGTAAGATCAACTTACAACTAATTATTTATGAGAATTAATTTGGAACTGAAGAATTTATTATTATAAAACCAACAACATTCCAAACAAAATAGTAAGATCAACTAACAACTAATTATTTATGAGAATTAATTTGGAATTGAAGAATTTATTATTATAAAACCAACAAAATTCCAAACAAAGAGTAAGAACAACTTACAACTAATTATTTATGAGAATTAATTTGGAACTGAAGAATTTATTATTATAAAACCAACAAAATTCCAAACAAAGAGTAAGAACAACTTACAACTAATTATTTATGAGAATTAATTTGGAATTGAAGAATTTATTATTATAAAACCAACAAAATTCCAAACAAAGAGTAAGAACAACTTACAACTAATTATTTATGAGAATTAATTTGGAATTGAAGAATTTATTATTATAAAACCAACAAAATTCCAAACAAAGAGTAAGAACAACTTACAACTAATTATTTATGAGAATTAATTTGGAAGTGAAGAATTTATTATTATAAAACCAACAAAATTCCAAAAAAATAGTAAGATCAACTTACAACTAATTATTTATGAGAATTAATTTGGAAGTGAAGAATTTATTATTATAAAAACAACAAAATTCCAAACAAAGGGTAAGAACAACTTACAACTAATTATTTATGAGAATTAATATGAAACTGAAGAATTTATTATTACAATACATCAAAATTCAAAAATATAGTAAGGCCATCTTACCAACTTTACTAATTCAGAATATAATTTTAAATGAAGCCCAATAAACAAGGTTGATTATCTCAGAATTTAGATAAATAGTAAGGACCAATTACAGTACAGTTTGATAATGTAATTATGAATCAAGCAGATAAACAACTGGGAATAAATTTCCCAATTCTAAACAAAATAAGCACCTCTTATTAAACACAGGTATGAACTTATTATTGGAATATAAAAGAAAGATGCAACATCCATAAATTAGAAGAAACCATAGTGATATAAAATGAATAAGAAAGGATAAATGTAGACAATCGACAATGAAAATGAGACAAGACTATAAACGAATTTATTGCAAATAACCTATCATGATTGTGAGAGAATCAACAACAACTGAAGATGCAAATACTTGTTATGTTTTAATTTAAATGAAGATAATGAATGAAAAATGAAGATTAAGCAGTACTGATAAAGAAGGAAGGAAGATAGTACCAATAGAAAATAAAAAAAAAATATTATTAATATCGCCACAAGAAAATAAACATCTGAAAGAATCAATGGAAAGAAATATTTAGATCTGAGAAGTTAGACTGAGTGAACAATCCCAAGAATATATTATATTATTTTATTTATTTTAGTCGTGAATAGACTAGTGATTATTAAATGTGATTGACTGACGAGATAGCTCCAGCAATCGATATTATTTATGTATTATGTATTGTAAGGACAGCGGGGTATTAGGTCAAGAGAGCCCCCCGACTGATTCCAGAATATATGGTGATTAATTTGTTAGGGAAGTTACATGTTCCAGGGATAGAACACTTATAATTAAAGACAAGTATACCAGATCATAATAAGAATAACAAATGACAATGTGAAAGTTAAGATAATTGATAATTTCAACAAAAAACAATATTTTATTAAAATGATCAAATTTGGTGGCAGGGTAATATGTAACATTACATTTGGAACAACATAATATCGTACCTGATTTAATGAAGACTTTGGTTAAGAAGCTGACAAGGAGAACAATATCTTGCAAGATGATAGTGAAGAGGAACGACTAACAATTTTAGACTGACTAGTAAGACAACTGACCATACCCAAATTAATGATTTAGGCTAAGTGATGCAAAACACCTTTAACCCCAACTATGACAATGAACTTTCAGTAATGACCAAACAAAGAATTATAAAGACAAACGGTTTATGAACCAGGACTATAAAGAAACAAATGGTTTCAGTTAATGTATCATTATATCCAGATAATCAAAATACAAAGTGAGGGATAATAGGCCCAAACATGTAAAATCATGTAAAAGAAATATTGGTAAATAATTAAGTTAATTGAAGTAACAAAAATATAAATACACCTGATTATAGATACATGAACCATACAAATAATTGTCACATATAGAGTTCATAGGGTTGTCCAGTAAACCACAAATTATAACATTGTCACAATAACATTTATAACAAGAGTAAAACCCAGATAAACAGTAAATGTAACAAGATTATTAGAACTGTGTGGTGAGGTAGAGCAACAGTGTTCACTTTATTGTAATTTTTGTAAGTCAAACATCAGTAAGTATACGGATGTTGAAACCCATATAAATAGTAAATATGACATAGACAGTGTCAGAATAATGAGTAAATTAGCTGACAATGGACTAACTAATTAGTATAGAATTTGTTTTGTAAAATGTGCATGTTTTATGTTATAGCACAGTGTTATATCATAGTATTTGTGTTGTGTTTTTTGTATGTAACAGGTGATACAGTTAGTTTAAAGGAATGTCAATTTAATGATATTAATTCCATTTTTTTTGTGTTGTGTTAACACATATAACAATAGAGCTGATGTTAAACCATGGTAAATTAATTGAGCAAGCAGAATGGACTATACAAAGATGTTTTGTTAAGTGTCAAACACCTATACAGTTTGAATAGAAAACAGTTATTTGTGCAAGGATTTGGTATAATCATAGCCATGTGGGCATGAATTTAACTATTAGAATAATATATCTTTTGTGTTGTTAAAATAACGTTATATGTTAAACCATTTTGATGAGTGTTAGAAGTTAATTTAATTGTTAGAGATGTTAAAAAATGGTGATGAAAATAATACTATTACATAGGCCAGGTGAAACCAACTTTAGTAAATTTTGAACAATTATATTAGAAATTTTGTAAAGCAAATGTGAAAGGGTAGATGTACTTATAGGTAATAATGTATACAAGGAATATAGGAACAAAATAACACATATCAAGTTATTTAAGAAAATTCCAAATGACAAAATTGTAACATCCATAGTTCTTAAGCAAAAATAGGCACGTTTGGTGTCTAAATATAACAAATGTGAAGATCAAAATAATGCTGATAATGGTTTTAAACTCCCATTCAGTATAGAAAAGTTATGTTAGTTTAAAGATTTTGAACAAATTTTAGACTTCGAAATAATGAAAGTATATGACAGTGTATATTCGAATTGGCTAACCAGATTCCAAGTTTACCCTTAGCAACCAGAAATTTCGGATAAATAAAATGGGACTTCTTTGACAACGATCTTAGCAGATAGACGCGTTTTTAAATCGTCTTACATTATGTGTTATAAAGTGTGAAAAAACTATACAACCAGATAAATACAGTTAGAGGTACACTACACGAACTTTTTGCAACATATAGAAGAACACCCATTACATGGAATAGAAGATATAATAACCAGGAAGAAGATTTGAAGTGGACGAGGGACGAGAAAGAAGATCTGACGTGTACGTGGGCCCTTTCTCAAACCAAGAAGAGTACAAGAAGAGGATTTGGTGATTCTGACATCTCATTATATCGTACTTTAACACACACATTTGTATACACGAATTTTAAGTAATAATCAACTAAACTACAGACACCATATAACACAAACACTAAAAACAATCACTAATAACACCATATAAGACTAACACCTTTTTAAACACAACAAGAACTTTTAATTTACATAATAACTATCAAAGCCTGAACTGGACATAACCTTTTTAAAACTGGTAACCACTATACAATATCTGTGTGCACGTAACACTCTAACGTTGTAATATCCTGTAATTGTAAACTTGTATTTTGATTAATAGTGTAATATTTTGTTTAATTTACGATCCACGAACCATATACGCCCTGAGATAATTGATATATTTTATTTAAAAACGTTAAAAAAAAGCATTGTTTGGTCTCGAAGAAATACTAAACGTTTGGCTACTGCTGCCAACTGGTAAAGGAAGAATTATAGTTTGCGCTACAATTGCGATTATTCTGTTTAAATTTATTAAAACAGTCAACCAGTGTTTTTCCGAATAAAGGATTCCACAAGGATATATGTTTGATAGTATTTGTGTGTCGTTATTATTGCTGTTACATTTAGTAAATAGAATTCACAGATTGCAGCGGACCCGACAGTTGGCATCGTTGAGTGACGTCACGGAAAAGAAGCAGCATAGTGGGAGTAAGCGGCAATTTACAAAATCATTCGCCGTTCAACATAACACATTTATAATTACACATCGACGACTCCAGTGCGAGTTTGTCGCTACATTATTTATATATATATTACAAGTTCACACTTCCTACGGGCGGTGTAACCCAAGTGCACACGACATATATACAAGTAACTGATTCACAATAACATTGTACATAACGAAAAATCTGGTTACAAATAGACGAACCTGAAGTGAGGCCACATTACGTTTCAGTAAGATTCAATCACATATACAAATACTAAAATGGTTACAAATTGGCGCACCAACGTGTGAGGCGTGTAATTTAATATAAATTAAATTATTATTAATAGACAAATAAACCAAAATAAACAAGATGAGGAAGCGAGAAACATCGCGAAAACGAGCGGCCGAAACCGAGAAGGCAGACGAGTTAAATATGGAAGACAAAGAAGCGACACCGGTTGAGGAAGTAGAAATTATAACAAGGAAGGATCCGGAGAAACAACCAGAAGAACCCACACAAACAGAAGGCGAGAAGACGCAAGAAATGTTCAAATGTATGATGGAATATTTAAAACAGAGCCATGAAAATTTCATGAAGAAATTGGACGAGAACTTTAAGAAAAGGGAAGAAATGATGGACGAAATGAGAAAAGAATTGAAGGAAGATTTGAGTAGGAAGACGGAAGAAATAATAAATGATAATAAACTGTGGAGGGAAGGATTAAGAAATGAGAGAACCGAAGAAATAAAAAATGATAGCAAACCAGAAACAGAAGAAATACCAAACGCCAAAACAGAGGATCCAGTAGTAGTACTACCTGAAAAGAAAACTAACGGAAACAAAGAAAATACTAAAGATAGTGAAGGAGAACCAAGGAAAGTAAGAAGAACGCATCTAAAGAATTTAATGAAAACACCAGAAGAATGGGAGATGATGAACAATGGGTTAATTAATATACTGAATATCCCAATAACCAACAATGAAGAAATCATGAATGCCAGAGAATATAGGAGGAGATTAAAAGCAATTTCAATAATGACTTACCATAAAACTATAGTTTACAACTTAGAGAAGACCAGAGATAAATGGGAAGTACCAGAAATAGAAATAAGTGGGAAAATATCAATGATATCATTAGTCATTGATGGACCAGTAACATATTGTTTTAATCAACAATATGACAGGATGAGTCGAATAAGCTTTGCAGCAAATGAAAGAATAACAACGGGAAGAATGAAGTACAAGGAAGAAGCGAGAGATGCCGCAAGGAAAGAAATAATTAAAAAGACAATGGTAGTGCGGACAATAAGGTGAACTGAGATTATGGACCCGGGATAAATTATATACCACACACCATCAAGAAAAGGGACGGATGCTACGCTAACCGACTATGGCCAAAGAACCATTTTAAGGAGACGAGAAATAAAGAATAAAGAAACAGAACCATACAAATGAAGGTATGAGCAACTGACCGACATAACGAAAATTACCAAAAGATCATCAATACTGGGTACAGAAGGACATATGACAATAAACACTATAATAAGAAGTGTAAAAGTTGTATAAAACCACAAAATTCTTAAAAAAAATAGTAAGATCACTTACAACTAATTATTTATGAGAATTAATTTGGAATTGAAGAATTTATTATTATAAAACCACCAAAATTCTAAAGAAATAGTAAGATCAACTTACAACTAATTATTTATGAGAATTAATTTGGAACTGAAGAATTTATTATTATAAAACCAACAACATTCCAAACAAAATAGTAAGATCAACTAACAACTAATTATTTATGAGAATTAATTTGGAATTGAAGAATTTATTATTATAAAACCAACAAAATTCCAAACAAAGAGTAAGAACAACTTACAACTAATTATTTATGAGAATTAATTTGGAACTGAAGAATTTATTATTATAAAACCAACAAAATTCCAAACAAAGAGTAAGAACAACTTACAACTAATTATTTATGAGAATTAATTTGGAATTGAAGAATTTATTATTATAAAACCAACAAAATTCCAAACAAAGAGTAAGAACAACTTACAACTAATTATTTATGAGAATTAATTTGGAATTGAAGAATTTATTATTATAAAACCAACAAAATTCCAAACAAAGAGTAAGAACAACTTACAACTAATTATTTATGAGAATTAATTTGGAAGTGAAGAATTTATTATTATAAAACCAACAAAATTCCAAAAAAATAGTAAGATCAACTTACAACTAATTATTTATGAGAATTAATTTGGAAGTGAAGAATTTATTATTATAAAAACAACAAAATTCCAAACAAAGGGTAAGAACAACTTACAACTAATTATTTATGAGAATTAATATGAAACTGAAGAATTTATTATTACAATACATCAAAATTCAAAAATATAGTAAGGCCATCTTACCAACTTTACTAATTCAGAATATAATTTTAAATGAAGCCCAATAAACAAGGTTGATTATCTCAGAATTTAGATAAATAGTAAGGACCAATTACAGTACAGTTTGATAATGTAATTATGAATCAAGCAGATAAACAACTGGGAATAAATTTCCCAATTCTAAACAAAATAAGCACCTCTTATTAAACACAGGTATGAACTTATTATTGGAATATAAAAGAAAGATGCAACATCCATAAATTAGAAGAAACCATAGTGATATAAAATGAATAAGAAAGGATAAATGTAGACAATCGACAATGAAAATGAGACAAGACTATAAACGAATTTATTGCAAATAACCTATCATGATTGTGAGAGAATCAACAACAACTGAAGATGCAAATACTTGTTATGTTTTAATTTAAATGAAGATAATGAATGAAAAATGAAGATTAAGCAGTACTGATAAAGAAGGAAGGAAGATAGTACCAATAGAAAATAAAAAAAAATATTATTAATATCGCCACAAGAAAATAAACATCTGAAAGAATCAATGGAAAGAAATATTTAGATCTGAGAAGTTAGACTGAGTGAACAATCCCAAGAATATATTATATTATTTTATTTATTTTAGTCGTGAATAGACTAGTGATTATTAAATGTGATTGACTGACGAGATAGCTCCAGCAATCGATATTATTTATGTATTATGTATTGTAAGGACAGCGGGGTATTAGGTCAAGAGAGCCCCCCGACTGATTCCAGAATATATGGTGATTAATTTGTTAGGGAAGTTACATGTTCCAGGGATAGAACACTTATAATTAAAGACAAGTATACCAGATCATAATAAGAATAACAAATGACAATGTGAAAGTTAAGATAATTGATAATTTCAACAAAAAACAATATTTTATTAAAATGATCAAATTTGGTGGCAGGGTAATATGTAACATTACATTTGGAACAACATAATATCGTACCTGATTTAATGAAGACTTTGGTTAAGAAGCTGACAAGGAGAACAATATCTTGCAAGATGATAGTGAAGAGGAACGACTAACAATTTTAGACTGACTAGTAAGACAACTGACCATACCCAAATTAATGATTTAGGCTAAGTGATGCAAAACACCTTTAACCCCAACTATGACAATGAACTTTCAGTAATGACCAAACAAAGAATTATAAAGACAAACGGTTTATGAACCAGGACTATAAAGAAACAAATGGTTTCAGTTAATGTATCATTATATCCAGATAATCAAAATACAAAGTGAGGGATAATAGGCCCAAACATGTAAAATCATGTAAAAGAAATATTGGTAAATAATTAAGTTAATTGAAGTAACAAAAATATAAATACACCTGATTATAGATACATGAACCATACAAATAATTGTCACATATAGAGTTCATAGGGTTGTCCAGTAAACCACAAATTATAACATTGTCACAATAACATTTATAACAAGAGTAAAACCCAGATAAACAGTAAATGTAACAAGATTATTAGAACTGTGTGGTGAGGTAGAGCAACAGTGTTCACTTTATTGTAATTTTTGTAAGTCAAACATCAGTAAGTATACGGATGTTGAAACCCATATAAATAGTAAATATGACATAGACAGTGTCAGAATAATGAGTAAATTAGCTGACAATGGACTAACTAATTAGTATAGAATTTGTTTTGTAAAATGTGCATGTTTTATGTTATAGCACAGTGTTATATCATAGTATTTGTGTTGTGTTTTTTGTATGTAACAGGTGATACAGTTAGTTTAAAGGAATGTCAATTTAATGATATTAATTCCATTTTTTTTGTGTTGTGTTAACACATATAACAATAGAGCTGATGTTAAACCATGGTAAATTAATTGAGCAAGCAGAATGGACTATACAAAGATGTTTTGTTAAGTGTCAAACACCTATACAGTTTGAATAGAAAACAGTTATTTGTGCAAGGATTTGGTATAATCATAGCCATGTGGGCATGAATTTAACTATTAGAATAATATATCTTTTGTGTTGTTAAAATAACGTTATATGTTAAACCATTTTGATGAGTGTTAGAAGTTAATTTAATTGTTAGAGATGTTAAAAAATGGTGATGAAAATAATACTATTACATAGGCCAGGTGAAACCAACTTTAGTAAATTTTGAACAATTATATTAGAAATTTTGTAAAGCAAATGTGAAAGGGTAGATGTACTTATAGGTAATAATGTATACAAGGAATATAGGAACAAAATAACACATATCAAGTTATTTAAGAAAATTCCAAATGACAAAATTGTAACATCCATAGTTCTTAAGCAAAAATAGGCACGTTTGGTGTCTAAATATAACAAATGTGAAGATCAAAATAATGCTGATAATGGTTTTAAACTCCCATTCAGTATAGAAAAGTTATGTTAGTTTAAAGATTTTGAACAAATTTTAGACTTCGAAATAATGAAAGTATATGACAGTGTATATTCGAATTGGCTAACCAGATTCCAAGTTTACCCTTAGCAACCAGAAATTTCGGATAAATAAAATGGGACTTCTTTGACAACGATCTTAGCAGATAGACGCGTTTTTAAATCGTCTTACATTATGTGTTATAAAGTGTGAAAAAACTATACAACCAGATAAATACAGTTAGAGGTACACTACACGAACTTTTTGCAACATATAGAAGAACACCCATTACATGGAATAGAAGATATAATAACCAGGAAGAAGATTTGAAGTGGACGAGGGACGAGAAAGAAGATCTGACGTGTACGTGGGCCCTTTCTCAAACCAAGAAGAGTACAAGAAGAGGATTTGGTGATTCTGACATCTCATTATATCGTACTTTAACACACACATTTGTATACACGAATTTTAAGTAATAATCAACTAAACTACAGACACCATATAACACAAACACTAAAAACAATCACTAATAACACCATATAAGACTAACACCTTTTTAAACACAACAAGAACTTTTAATTTACATAATAACTATCAAAGCCTGAACTGGACATAACCTTTTTAAAACTGGTAACCACTATACAATATCTGTGTGCACGTAACACTCTAACGTTGTAATATCCTGTAATTGTAAACTTGTATTTTGATTAATAGTGTAATATTTTGTTTAATTTACGATCCACGAACCATATACGCCCTGAGATAATTGATATATTTTATTTAAAAACGTTAAAAAAAAGCATTGTTTGGTCTCGAAGAAATACTAAACGTTTGGCTACTGCTGCCAACTGGTAAAGGAAGAATTATAGTTTGCGCTACAATTGCGATTATTCTGTTTAAATTTATTAAAACAGTCAACCAGTGTTTTTCCGAATAAAGGATTCCACAAGGATATATGTTTGATAGTATTTGTGTGTCGTTATTATTGCTGTTACATTTAGTAAATAGAATTCACAGATTGCAGCGGACCCGACAGTTGGCATCGTTGAGTGACGTCACGGAAAAGAAGCAGCATAGTGGGAGTAAGCGGCAATTTACAAAATCATTCGCCGTTCAACATAACACATTTATAATTACACATCGACGACTCCAGTGCGAGTTTGTCGCTACATTATTTATATATATATTACAAGTTCACACTTCCTACGGGCGGTGTAACCCAAGTGCACACGACATATATACAAGTAACTGATTCACAATAACATTGTACATAACGAAAAATCTGGTTACAAATAGACGAACCTGAAGTGAGGCCACATTACGTTTCAGTAAGATTCAATCACATATACAAATACTAAAATGGTTACAAATTGGCGCACCAACGTGTGAGGCGTGTAATTTAATATAAATTAAATTATTATTAATAGACAAATAAACCAAAATAAACAAGATGAGGAAGCGAGAAACATCGCGAAAACGAGCGGCCGAAACCGAGAAGGCAGACGAGTTAAATATGGAAGACAAAGAAGCGACACCGGTTGAGGAAGTAGAAATTATAACAAGGAAGGATCCGGAGAAACAACCAGAAGAACCCACACAAACAGAAGGCGAGAAGACGCAAGAAATGTTCAAATGTATGATGGAATATTTAAAACAGAGCCATGAAAATTTCATGAAGAAATTGGACGAGAACTTTAAGAAAAGGGAAGAAATGATGGACGAAATGAGAAAAGAATTGAAGGAAGATTTGAGTAGGAAGACGGAAGAAATAATAAATGATAATAAACTGTGGAGGGAAGGATTAAGAAATGAGAGAACCGAAGAAATAAAAAATGATAGCAAACCAGAAACAGAAGAAATACCAAACGCCAAAACAGAGGATCCAGTAGTAGTACTACCTGAAAAGAAAACTAACGGAAACAAAGAAAATACTAAAGATAGTGAAGGAGAACCAAGGAAAGTAAGAAGAACGCATCTAAAGAATTTAATGAAAACACCAGAAGAATGGGAGATGATGAACAATGGGTTAATTAATATACTGAATATCCCAATAACCAACAATGAAGAAATCATGAATGCCAGAGAATATAGGAGGAGATTAAAAGCAATTTCAATAATGACTTACCATAAAACTATAGTTTACAACTTAGAGAAGACCAGAGATAAATGGGAAGTACCAGAAATAGAAATAAGTGGGAAAATATCAATGATATCATTAGTCATTGATGGACCAGTAACATATTGTTTTAATCAACAATATGACAGGATGAGTCGAATAAGCTTTGCAGCAAATGAAAGAATAACAACGGGAAGAATGAAGTACAAGGAAGAAGCGAGAGATGCCGCAAGGAAAGAAATAATTAAAAAGACAATGGTAGTGCGGACAATAAGGTGAACTGAGATTATGGACCCGGGATAAATTATATACCACACACCATCAAGAAAAGGGACGGATGCTACGCTAACCGACTACGGCCAAAGAACCATTTTAAGGAGACGAGAAATAAAGAATAAAGAAACAGAACCATACAAATGAAGGTATGAGCAACTGACCGACATAACGAAAATTACCAAAAGATCATCAATACTGGGTACAGAAGGACATATGACAATAAGCACTATAATAAGAAGTGTAAAAGTTGTATAAAACCACAAAATTCTTAAAAAAAATAGTAAGATCACTTACAACTAATTATTTATGAGAATTAATTTGGAATTGAAGAATTTATTATTATAAAACCACCAAAATTCTAAAGAAATAGTAAGATCAACTTACAACTAATTATTTATGAGAATTAATTTGGAACTGAAGAATTTATTATTATAAAACCAACAACATTCCAAACAAAATAGTAAGATCAACTAACAACTAATTATTTATGAGAATTAATTTGGAATTGAAGAATTTATTATTATAAAACCAACAAAATTCCAAACAAAGAGTAAGAACAACTTACAACTAATTATTTATGAGAATTAATTTGGAACTGAAGAATTTATTATTATAAAACCAACAAAATTCCAAACAAAGAGTAAGAACAACTTACAACTAATTATTTATGAGAATTAATTTGGAATTGAAGAATTTATTATTATAAAACCAACAAAATTCCAAACAAAGAGTAAGAACAACTTACAACTAATTATTTATGAGAATTAATTTGGAATTGAAGAATTTATTATTATAAAACCAACAAAATTCCAAACAAAGAGTAAGAACAACTTACAACTAATTATTTATGAGAATTAATTTGGAATTGAAGAATTTATTATTATAAAACCACAAAATTCTAAAGAAATAGTAAGATCAACTTACAATTAATTATTTATGAGAATTAATTTGGAAGTGAAGAATTTATTATTATAAAATCAACAAAATTCAAAAAAAATAGTAAGATCAACTTACAACTAATTATTTATGAGAATTAATTTGGAAGTGAAGAATTTATTATTATAAAAACAACAAAATTCCAAACAAAGGGTAAGAACAACTTACAACTAATTATTTATGAGAATTAATATGAAACTGAAGAATTTATTATTACAATACATCAAAATTCAAAAATATAGTAAGGCCATCTTACTAACTTTACTAATTCAGAATATAATTTTAAATGAAGCCCAATAAACAAGGTTGAGTATCTCAGAATTTAGATAAATAGTAAGGACCAATTACAGTACAGTTTGATAATGTAATTATGAATCAAGCAGATAAACAACTGGGAATAAATTTCCCAATTCTAAACAAAATAAGCACCTCTTATTAAACACAGGTATGAACTTATTATTGGAATATAAAAGAAAGATGCAACATCCATAAATTAGAAGAAACCATAGTGATATAAAATGAATAAGAAAGGATAAATGTAGACAATCGACAATGAAAATGAGACAAGACTATAAACGAATTTATTGCAAATAACCTATCATGATTGTGAGAGAATCAACAACAACTGAAGATGCAAATACTTGTTATGTTTTAATTTAAATGAAGATAGTGAATGAAAAATGAAGATTAAGCAGTACTGATAAAGAAGGAAGGAAGATAGTACCAATAGAAAATAAAAAAATGTTATTAATATCGCCACAAGAAAATAAACATCTGAAAGAATCAAAGGAAAGAAATATTTAGATCTGAGAAGTTAGACTGAGTGAACAATCCCAAGAATATATTATATTATTTTATTTATTTTAGTCATGAATAGACTAGTGATTATTAAATGTGATTGACTGACGAGATAGCTCCAGCAATCGATAATTTTTATGTATTATGTATTGTAAGGACAGCGGGGTATTAGGTCAAGAGAGCCCCCCGACTGATTCCAGAATATATGGTGATTAATTTGTTAGGGAAGTAACATGTTCCAGGGATAGAACACTTATAATTAAAGACAAGTATACCAGATCATAATAAGAATAACAAATGACAATGTGAAAGTTAAGATAATTGATAATTTCAACAAAAAACAATATTTTATTAAAATGATCAAATTTGGTGGCAGGGTAATATGTAACATTACATTTGGAACAACATAATATCGTACCTGATTTAATGAAGACTTTGGTTAAGAAGCTGACAAGGAGAACAATATCTTCCAAGATGATAGTGAAGAGGAACGACTAACAATTTTAGACTGACTAGTAAGACAACTGACCGTACCCAAATTAATGATTTAGGCTAAGTGATGCAAAACACCTTTAACCCCAACTATGACAATGAACTTTCAGTAATGACCAAACAAAGAATTATAAAGACAAACGGTTTATGAACCAGGACTATAAAGAAACAAATGGTTTCAGTTAATGTATCATTATATCCAGATAATCAAAATACAAAGTGAGGGATAATAGGCCCAAACATGTAAAATCATGTAAAAGAAATATTAGTAAATAATTAAGTTAATTGAAGTAACAAAAATATAAATACACCTGATTATAGATACATGAACCATACAAATAATTGTCACATATAGAGTTCATAGGGTTGTCCAGTAAACCACAAATTATAACATGGTAACAATAACATTTATAACAAGAGTAAAACCCAGATAAACAGTAAATGTAACAAGATTATTAGAACTGTGTGGTGAGGTAGAGCAACAGTGTTCACTTTATTGTAATTTTTGTAAGTCAAACATCAGTAAGTATACGGATGTTGAAACCCATATAAATAGTAAATATGACATAGACAGTGTCAGAATAATGAGTAAATTAGCTGACAATGGACTAACTAATTAGTATAGAATTTGTTTTGTAAAATGTGCATGTTTTATGTTATAGCACAGTGTTATATCATAGTATTTGTGTTGTGTTTTTTGTATGTAACAGGTGATACAGTTAGTTTAAAGGAATGTCAATTTAATGATATTAATTCCATTTTTTTGGTGTTGTGTTAACAAATATAACAATAGAGCTGATGTTAAACCATGGTAAATTAATTGACCAAGCAGAATGGACTATACAAAGATGTTTTGTTAAGTGTCAAACACCGATACAGTTTGAATAGAAAACAGTTATTTGTGCAAGGATTTGGTATAATCATAGCCATGTGGGCATGAATTTAACTATTAGAATAATATATCTTTTGTGTTGTTAAAATAACGTTATATGTTAAACCATTTTGATGAGTGTTAGAAGTTAATTTAATTGTTAGAGATGTTAAAAAATGGTGATGAAAATAATACTATTACATAGGCCAGGTGAAACCAACTTTAGTAAATTTTGAACAATTATATTAGAAATTTTGTAAAGCAAATGTGAAAGGGTAGATGTACTTATAGGTAATAATGTATACAAGGAATATAGGAACAAAATAACACATATCAAGTTATTTAAGAAAATTCCAAATGACAAAATTGTAACATCCATAGTTCTTAAGCAAAAATAGGCACGTTTGGTGTCTAAATATAACAAATGTGAAGATCAAAATAATGCTGATAATGGTTTTAAACTCCCATTCAGTATAGAAAAGTTATGTTAGTTTAAAGATTTTGAACAAATTTTAGACTTCGAAATAATGAAAGTATATGACAATGTATATCCGAATTGGCCAAACAGATTACAAGTTTACCCTTAGCAACCAGAAATTTCGGATAAATAAAATGGGACTTCTTTGACAACGATCTTAGCAGATAGACGCGTTTTTAAATCGTCTTACATTATGTGTTATAAAGTGTGAAAAAACTATACAACCAGATAAATACAGTTAGAGGTACACTACACGAACTTTTTGCAACATATAGAAGAACACCCATTACATGGAATAGAAGATATAATAACCAGGAAGAAGATTTGAAGTGGACGAGGGACGAGAAAGAAGATCTGACGTGTACGTGGGCCCTTTCTTCAACCAAGAAGAGTACAAGAAGAGGATTTGGTGAGTCTGACATCTCATTATATCGTACTTTAACACACACATTTGTATACACGAATTTTAAGTAATAATCAACTAAACTACAGACACCATATAACACAAACACTAAAAACAATCACTAATAACACCATATAAGACTAACACCTTTTTAAACACAACAAGAACTTTTAATTTACATAATAACTATCAAAGCCTGAACTGGACATAACCTTTTTAAAACTGGTAACCACTATACAATTTCTGTGTGCACGTAACACTCTAACGTTGTAATATCCTGTAATTGTAAACTTGTATTTTGATTAATAGTGTAATATTTTGTTTAATTTACGATCCCCGAACCATATACGCCCTGAGATAATTGATATATTTTATTTAAAAACGTTAACAAAAAGCATTGTTTTGGTCTCGAAGAAATACTAAACGTTTGGCTACTGCTGCCAACTGGTAAAGGAAGAATTATAGTTTGCGCTACAATTGCGATTATTCTGTTTAAATTTATTAAAACAGTCAACCAGTGTTTTTCCGAATAAAGGTTTCCACAAGGATATATGTTTGATAGTATTTGTGTGTCGTTATTATTGCTGTTACATTTAGTAAATAGATTTCACAGATTGCAGCGGACCCGACAGTTGGCATCGTTGAGTGACGTCACGGAAAAGAAGCAGCATAGTGGGAGTAAGCGGCAATTTACAAAATCATTCGCCGTTCAACATAACACATTTATAATTACTCATCGACGACTCCAGTGCGAGTTTGTCGCTACATTATTTATATATATATTACAAGTTCACACTTCCTACGGGCGGTGTAACCCAAGTGCACACGACATATATACAAGTAACTGATTCACAATAACATTGTACGTAACGAAAAATCTGGTTACAAATAGACGAACCTGAAGTGAGGCTACATTACGTTTCAGTAAGATTCAATCACATATACAAATACTAAAATGGTTACAAATTGGCGCACCAACATGTGAGGCGTGTAATTTAATATAAATTAAATTATTATTAATAGATAAATAAACCAAAATAAACAAGATGAGGAAGCGAGAAACATCGCGAAAACGAGCGGCCGAAACCGAGAAGGTAGACGAGTTAAATATGGAAGACAAAGAAGCGACACCGGTTGAGGAAGTAGAAATTATAACAAGGAAGGATCCGGAGAAACAACCAGAAGAACCCACACAAACAGAAGGCGAGAAGACGCAAGAAATGTTCAAATGTATGATGGAATATTTAAAACAGAGCCATGAAAATTTCATGAAGAAATTGGACGAGAACTTTAAGAAAAGGGAAGAAATGATGGACGAAATGAGAAAAGAATTGAAGGAAGATTTGAGTAGGAAGACGGAAGAAATAATAAATGATAATAAACTGTGGAGGGAAGGATTAAGAAATGAGAGAACCGAAGAAATAAAAAATGATAGCAAACCAGAAACAGAAGAAATACCAAACGCCAAAACAGAGGATCCAAAAGTAGTACTACCTGAAAAGAAAACTAACGGAAACAAAGAAAATACTAAAAATAGTGAAGGAGAACCAAAGAAAGTAAGAAGAACGCATCTAAAGAATTTAATGAAAACACCAGAAGAATGGGAGATGATGAACAATGGGTTAATTAATATACTGAATATCCCAGTTACCAACAATGAAGAAATCATGAATGCCAGAGAATATAGGAGGAGATTAAAAGCAATTTCAATAATGACTTACCATAAAACTATAGTTTACAACTTAGAGAAGACCAGAGATAAATGGGAAGTACCAGAATTAGAAATACGTGGGAAAATATCAATGATATCATTAGTCATTCATGGACCAGTAACATATTGTTTTAATCAACAATATGATAGGATGAGTCGAATAAGCTTTGCAGCAAATGAAAGAATAAGAACGGGAAGAATGAAGTACAAGGAAGAAGCGAGAGATGCCGCAAGGAAAGAAATAATTAAAAAGACAATGGTAGTGCGGACAATAAGGTCAACTGAGATTATGGACCCGGGATAAATTATATACCACACCCCATCAAGAAAAGGGACGGATGCTACGCTAACCGACTACGGCCAAAGAACCATTTTAAGGAGACGAGAAATAAAGAATAAAGAAACAGAACCATACAAATGAAGGTATGAGCAACTGACCGACATAACGAAAATTACCAAAAGATCATCAATACTGGGTACAGAAGGACATATGACAATAAGCACTATAATAAGAAGTGTAAAAGTTGTATAAAACAACAAAATTCTAAAAAAAAATAGTAAGATCAACTTACAACTAATTATTTATGAGAATTAATTTGGAATTGAAGAATTTATTATTATAAAACCACCAAAATTCTAAAGAAATAGTAAGATCAACTTACAACTAATTATTTATGAGAATTAATTTGGAACTGAAGAATTTATTATTATAAAACCAACAAAATTCCAAACAAAATAGTAAGATCAACTTACAACTAATTATTTATGAGAATTAATTTGGAATTGAAGAATTTATTATTATAAAACCAACAAAATTCCAAACAAAGAGTAAGAACAACTTACAACTAATTATTTATGAGAATTAATTTGGAACTGAAGAATTTATTATTATAAAACCAACAAAATTCCAAACAAAGAGTAAGAACAACTTACAACTAATTATTTATGAGAATTAATTTGGAATTGAAGAATTTATTATTATAAAACCAACAAAATTCCAAACAAAGAGTAAGAACAACTTACAACTAATTATTTATGAGAATTAATTTGGAATTGAAGAATTTATTATTATAAAACCAACAAAATTCCAAACAAAGAGTAAGAACAACTTACAACTAATTATTTATGAGAATTAATTTGGAAGTGAAGAATTTATTATTATAAAACCAACAAAATTCCAAAAAAATAGTAAGATCAACTTACAACTAATTATTTATGAGAATTAATTTGGAAGTGAAGAATTTATTATTATAAAAACAACAAAATTCCAAACAAAGAGTAAGAACAACTTACAACTAATTATTTATGAGAATTAATATGAAACTGAAGAATTTATTATTACAATACATCAAAATTCAAAAATATAGTAAGGCCATCTTACCAACTTTACTAATTCAGAATATAATTTTAAATGAAGCCCAATAAACAAGGTTGAATATCTCAGAATTTAGATAAATAGTAAGGACCAATTACAGTACAGTTTGATAATGTAATTATGAATCAAGCAGATAAACAACTGGGAATAAATTTCCCAATTCTAAACAAAATAAGCACCTCTTATTAAACACAGGTATGAACTTATTATTGGAATATAAAAGAAAGATGCAACATCCATAAATTAGAAGAAACCATAGTGATATAAAATGAATAAGAAAGGATAAATGTAGACAATCGACAATGAAAATGAGACAAGACTATAAACGAATTTATAGCAAATAACCTATCATGATTGTGAGAGAATCAACAACAACTGAAGATGCAAATACTTGTTATGTTTTAATTTAAATGAAGATAGTGAATGAAAAATGAAGATTAAGCAGTACTGATAAAGAAGGAAGGAAGATAGTACCAATAGAAAATAAAAAAATGTTATTAATATCGCCACAAGAAAATAAACATCTGAAAGAATCAAAGGAAAGAAATATTTAGATCTGAGAAGTTAGACTGAGTGAACAATCCCAAGAATATATTATATTATTTTATTTATTTTAGTCGTGAATAGACTAGTGATTATTAAATGTGATTGACTGACGAGATAGCTCCAGCAATCGATAATTTTTATGTATTATGTATTGTAAGGACAGCGGGGTATTAGGTCAAGAGAGCCCCCCGACTGATTCCAGAATATATGGTGATTAATTTGTTAGGGAAGTAACATGTTCCAGGGATAGAACACTTATAATTAAAGACAAGTATACCAGATCATAATAAGAATAACAAATGACAATGTGAAAGTTAAGATAATTGATAATTTCAACAAAAAACAATATTTTATTAAAATCATCAAATTTGGTGGCAGGGTAATATGTAACATTACATTTGGAACAACATAATACCGTACCTGATTTAATGAAGACTTTGGTTAAGAAGCTGACAAGGAGAACAATATCTTCCAAGATGATAGTGAAGAGGAACGACTAACAATTTTAGACTGACTAGTAAGACAACTGACCGTACCCAAATTAATGATTTAGGCTAAGTGATGCAAAACACCTTTAACCCCAACTATGACAATGAACTTTCAGTAATGACCAAACAAAGAATTATAAAGACAAACGGTTTATGAACCAGGACTATAAAGAAACAAATGGTTTCAGTTAATGTATCATTATATCCAGATAATCAAAATACAAAGTGAGGGATAATAGGCCCAAACATTTAAAATCATGTAAAAGAAATATTGGTAAATAATTAAGTTAATTGAAGTAACAAAAATATAAATACACCTGATTATAGATACATGAACCATACAAATAATTGTCACATATAGAGTTCATAGGGTTGTCCAGTAAACCACAAATTATAACATGGTCACAATAACATTTATAACAAGAGTAAAACCCAGATAAACAGTAAATGTAACAAGATTATTAGAACTGTGTGGTGAGGTAGAGCAACAGTGTTCACTTTATTGTAATTTTTGTAAGTCAAACATCAGTAAGTATACGGATGTTGAAACCCATATAAATAGTAAATATGACATAGACAGTGTCAGAATAATGAGTAAATTAGCTGACAATGGACTAACTAATTAGTATAGAATTTGTTTTGTAAAATGTGCATGTTTTATGTTATAGCACAGTGTTATATCATAGTATTTGTGTTGTGTTTTTTGTATGTAACAGGTGATACAGTTAGTTTAAAGGAATGTCAATTTAATGATATTAATTCCATTTTTTTGGTGTTGTGTTAACAAATATAACAATAGAGCTGATGTTAAACCATGGTAAATTAATTGACCAAGCAGAATGGACTATACAAAGATGTTTTGTTAAGTTTCAAACACCTATACAGTTTGAATAGAAAACAGTTATTTGTGCAAGGATTTGGTATAATCATAGCCATGTGGGCATGAATTTAACTATTAGAATAATATATCTTTTGTGTTGTTAAAATAACGTTATATGTTAAACCATTTTGATGAGTGTTAGAAGTTAATTTAATTGTTAGAGATGTTAAAAAATGGTGATGAAAATAATACTATTACATAGGCCAGGTGAAACCAACTTTAGTAAATTTTGAACAATTATATTAGAAATTTTGTAAAGCAAATGTGAAAGGGTAGATGTACTTATAGGTAATAATGTATACAAGGAATATAGGAACAAAATAACACATATCAAGTTATTTAAGAAAATTCCAAATGACAAAATTGTAACATCCATAGTTCTTAAGCAAAAAGTTCTTAGGCACGTTTGGTGTCTAAATATAACAAATGTGAAGATCAAAATAATGCTGATAATGGTTTTAAACTCCCATTCAGTATAGAAAAGTTATGTTAGTTTAAAGATTTTGAACAAATTTTAGACTTCGAAATAATGAAAGTATATGACAATGTATATCCGAATTGGCCAACCAGATTCCAAGTTTACCCTTAGCAACCAGAAATTTTGGATAAATAAAATGGGACTTCTTTGACAACGATCTTAGCAGATAGACGCGTTTTTAAATCGTCTTACATTATGTGTTATAAAGTGTGAAAAAACTATACAACCAGATAAATACAGTTAGAGGTACACTACACGAACTTTTTGCAACATATAGAAGAACACCCATTACATGGAATAGAAGATATAATAACCAGGAAGAAGATTTGAAGTGGACGAGGGACGAGAAAGAAGATCTGACGTGTACGTGGGCCCTTTCTTCAACCAAGAAGAGTACAAGAAGAGGATTTGGTGATTCTGACATCTCATTATATCGTACTTTAACACACACATTTGTATACACGAATTTTAAGTAATAATCAACTAAACTACAGACACCATATAACACAAACACTAAAAACAATCACTAATAACACCATATAAGACTAACACCTTTTTAAACACAACAAGAACTTTTAATTTACATAATAACTATCAAAGCCTGAACTGGACATAACCTTTTTAAAACTGGTAACCACTATACAATTTCTGTGTGCACGTAACACTCTAACGTTGTAATATCCTGTAATTGTAAACTTGTATTTTGATTAATAGTGTAATATTTTGTTTAATTTACGATCCCCGAACCATATACGCCCTGAGATAATTGATATATTTTATTTAAAAACGTTAACAAAAAGCATTGTTTTGGTCTCGAAGAAATACTAAACGTTTGGCTACTGCTGCCAACTGGTAAAGGAAGAATTATAGTTTGCGCTACAATTGCGATTATTCTGTTTAAATTTATTAAAACAGTCAACCAGTGTTTTTCCGAATAAAGGTTTCCACAAGGATATATGTTTGATAGTATTTGTGTGTCGTTATTATTGCTGTTACATTTAGTAAATAGATTTCACAGATTGCAGCGGACCCGACAGTTGGCATCGTTGAGTGACGTCACGGAAAAGAAGCAGCATAGTGGGAGTAAGCGGCAATTTACAAAATCATTCGCCGTTCAACATAACACATTTATAATTACTCATCGACGACTCCAGTGCGAGTTTGTCGCTACATTATTTATATATATATTACAAGTTCACACTTCCTACGGGCGGTGTAACCCAAGTGCACACGACATATATACAAGTAACTGATTCACAATAACATTGTACGTAACGAAAAATCTGGTTACAAATAGACGAACCTGAAGTGAGGCTACATTACGTTTCAGTAAGATTCAATCACATATACAAATACTAAAATGGTTACAAATTGGCGCACCAACATGTGAGGCGTGTAATTTAATATAAATTAAATTATTATTAATAGACAAATAAACCAAAATAAACAAGATGAGGAAGCGAGAAACATCGCGAAAACGAGCGGCCGAAACCGAGAAGGTAGACGAGTTAAATATGGAAGACAAAGAAGCGACACCGGTTGAGGAAGTAGAAATTATAACAAGGAAGGATCCGGAGAAACAACCAGAAGAACCCACACAAACAGAAGGCGAGAAGACGCAAGAAATGTTCAAATGTATGATGGAATATTTAAAACAGAGCCATGAAAATTTCATGAAGAAATTGGACGAGAACTTTAAGAAAAGGGAAGAAATGATGGACGAAATGAGAAAAGAATTGAAGGAAGATTTGAGTAGGAAGACGGAAGAAATAATAAATGATAATAAACTGTGGAGGGAAGGATTAAGAAATGAGAGAACCGAAGAAATAAGAAATGATAGCAAACCAGAAACAGAAGAAATACCAAACGCCAAAACAGAGGATCCAGAAGTAGTACTACCTGAAAAGAAAACTAACGGAAACAAAGAAAATACTAAAGATAGTGAAGGAGAACCAAAGAAAGTAAGAAGAACGCATCTAAAGAATTTAATGAAAACACCAGAAGAATGGGAGATGATGAACAATGGGTTAATTAATATACTGAATATCCCAGTTACCAACAATGAAGAAATCATGAATGCCAGAGAATATAGGAGGAGATTAAAAGCAATTTCAATAATGACTTACCATAAAACTATAGTTTACAACTTAGAGAAGACCAGAGATAAATGGGAAGTACCAGAATTAGAAATACGTGGGAAAATATCAATGATATCATTAGTCATTCATGGACCAGTAACATATTGTTTTAATCAACAATATGATAGGATGAGTCGAATAAGCTTTGCAGCAAATGAAAGAATAAGAACGGGAAGAATTAAGTACAAGGAAGAAGCGAGAGATGCCGCAAGGAAAGAAATAATTAAAAAGACAATGGTAGTGCGGACAATAAGGTCAACTGAGATTATGGACCCGGGATAAATTATATACCACACCCCATCAAGAAAAGGGACGGATGCTACGCTAACCGACTACGGCCAAAGAACCATTTTAAGGAGATGAGAAATAAAGAATAAAGAAACAGAACCATACAAATGAAGGTATGAGCAACTGACCGACATAACGAAAATTACCAAAAGATCATCAATACTGGGTACAGAAGGACATATGACAATAAGCACTATAATAAGAAGTGTAAAAGTTGTATAAAACAACAAAATTCTAAAAAAAAATAGTAAGATCAACTTACAACTAATTATTTATGAGAATTAATTTGGAATTGAAGAATTTATTATTATAAAACCACCAAAATTCTAAAGAAATAGTAAGATCAACTTACAACTAATTATTTATGAGAATTAATTTGGAACTGAAGAATTTATTATTATAAAACCAACAAAATTCCAAACAAAATAGTAAGATCAACTTACAACTAATTATTTATGAGAATTAATTTGGAATTGAAGAATTTATTATTATAAAACCAACAAAATTCCAAACAAAGAGTAAGAACAACTTACAACTAATTATTTATGAGAATTAATTTGGAACTGAAGAATTTATTATTATAAAACCAACAAAATTCCAAACAAAGAGTAAGAACAACTTACAACTAATTATTTATGAGAATTAATTTGGAATTGAAGAATTTATTATTATAAAACCAACAAAATTCCAAACAAAGAGTAAGAACAACTTACAACTAATTATTTATGAGAATTAATTTTGAATTGAAGAATTTATTATTATAAAACCAACAAAATTCCAAACAAAGAGTAAGAACAACTTACAACTAATTATTTATGAGAATTAATTTGGAAGTGAAGAATTTATTATTATAAAACCAACAAAATTCCAAAAAAATAGTAAGATCAACTTACAACTAATTATTTATGAGAATTAATTTGGAAGTGAAGAATTTATTATTATAAAAACAACAAAATTCCAAACAAAGAGTAAGAACAACTTACAACTAATTATTTATGAGAATTAATATGAAACTGAAGAATTTATTATTACAATACATCAAAATTCAAAAATATAGTAAGGCCATCTTACCAACTTTACTAATTCAGAATATAATTTTAAATGAAGCCCAATAAACAAGGTTGAATATCTCAGAATTTAGATAAATAGTAAGGACCAATTACAGTACAGTTTGATAATGTAATTATGAATCAAGCAGATAAACAACTGGGAATAAATTTCCCAATTCTAAACAAAATAAGCACCTCTTATTAAACACAGGTATGAACTTATTATTGGAATATAAAAGAAAGATGCAACATCCATAAATTAGAAGAAACCATAGTGATATAAAATGAATAAGAAAGGATAAATGTAGACAATCGACAATGAAAATGAGACAAGACTATAAACGAATTTATTGCAAATAACCTATCATGATTGTGAGAGAATCAACAACAACTGAAGATGCAAATACTTGTTATGTTTTAATTTAAATGAAGATAGTGAATGAAAAATGAAGATTAAGCAGTACTGATAAAGAAGGAAGGAAGATAGTACCAATAGAAAATAAAAAAATGTTATTAATATCGCCACAAGAAAATAAACATCTGAAAGAATCAAAGGAAAGAAATATTTAGATCTGAGAAGTTAGACTGAGTGAACAATGCCAAGAATATATTATATTATTTTATTTATTTTAGTCGTGAATAGACTAGTGATTATTAAATGTGATTGACTGACGAGACAGCTCCAGCAATCGATATTATTTATGTATTATGTATTGTAAGGACAGCGGGGTATTAGGTCAAGAGAGCCCCCCGACTGATTCCAGAATATATGGTGATTAATTTGTTAGGGAAGTAACATGTTCCAGGGATAGAACACTTATAATTAAAGACAAGTATACCAGATCATAATAAGAATAACAAATGACAAAGTGAAAGTTAAGATAATTGATAATTTCAACAAAAAACAATATTTTATTAAAATGATCAAATTTGGTGGCAGGGTAATATGTAACATTACATTTGGAACAACATAATATCGTACCTGATTTAATGAAGACTTTGGTTAAGAAGCTGACAAGGAGAACAATATCTTCCAAGATGATAGTGAAGAGGAACGACTAACAATTTTAGACTGACTAGTAAGACAACTGACCGTACCCAAATTAATGATTTAGGCTAAGTGATGCAAAACACCTTTAACCCCAACTATGACAATGAACTTTCAGTAATGACCAAACAAAGAATTATAAAGACAAACGGTTTATGAACCAGGACTATAAAGAAACAAATGGTTTCAGTTAATGTATCATTATATCCAGATAATCAAAATACAAAGTGAGGGATAATAGGCCCAAACATTTAAAATCATGTAAAAGAAATATTGGTAAATAATTAAGTTAATTGAAGTAACAAAAATATAAATACACCTGATTATAGATACATGAACCATACAAATAATTGTCACATATAGAGTTCATAGGGTTGTCCAGTAAACCACAAATTATAACATGGTCACAATAACATTTATAACAAGAGTAAAACCCAGATAAACAGTAAATGTAACAAGATTATTAGAACTGTGTGGTGAGGTAGAGCAACAGTGTTCACTTTATTGTAATTTTTGTAAGTCAAACATCAGTAAGTATACGGATGTTGAAACCCATATAAATAGTAAATATGACATAGACAGTGTCAGAATAATGAGTAAATTAGCTGACAATGGACTAACTAATTAGTATAGAATTTGTTTTGTAAAATGTGCATGTTTTATGTTATAGCACAGTGTTATATCATAGTATTTGTGTTGTGTTTTTTGTATGTAACAGGTGATACAGTTAGTTTAAAGGAATGTCAATTTAATGATATTAATTCCATTTTTTTGGTGTTGTGTTAACAAATATAACAATAGAGCTGATGTTAAACCATGGTAAATTAATTGACCAAGCAGAATGGACTATACAAAGATGTTTTGTTAAGTTTCAAACACCTATACAGTTTGAATAGAAAACAGTTATTTGTGCAAGGATTTGGTATAATCATAGCCATGTGGGCATGAATTTAACTATTAGAATAATATATCTTTTGTGTTGTTAAAATAACGTTATATGTTAAACCATTTTGATGAGTGTTAGAAGTTAATTTAATTGTTAGAGATGTTAAAAAATGGTGATGAAAATAATACTATTACATAGGCCAGGTGAAACCAACTTTAGTAAATTTTGAACAATTATATTAGAAATTTTGTAAAGCAAATGTGAAAGGGTAGATGTACTTATAGGTAATAATGTATACAAGGAATATAGGAACAAAATAACACATATCAAGTTATTTAAGAAAATTCCAAATGACAAAATTGTAACATCCATAGTTCTTAAGCAAAAAGTTCTTAGGCACGTTTGGTGTCTAAATATAACAAATGTGAAGATCAAAATAATGCTGATAATGGTTTTAAACTCCCATTCAGTATAGAAAAGTTATGTTAGTTTAAAGATTTTGAACAAATTTTAGACTTCGAAATAATGAAAGTATATGACAATGTATATCCGAATTGGCCAACCAGATTCCAAGTTTACCCTTAGCAACCAGAAATTTTGGATAAATAAAATGGGACTTCTTTGACAACGATCTTAGCAGATAGACGCGTTTTTAAATCGTCTTACATTATGTGTTATAAAGTGTGAAAAAACTATACAACCAGATAAATACAGTTAGAGGTACACTACACGAACTTTTTGCAACATATAGAAGAACACCCATTACATGGAATAGAAGATATAATAACCAGGAAGAAGATTTGAAGTGGACGAGGGACGAGAAAGAAGATCTGACGTGTACGTGGGCCCTTTCTTCAACCAAGAAGAGTACAAGAAGAGGATTTGGTGAGTCTGACATCTCATTATATCGTACTTTAACACACACATTTGTATACACGAATTTTAAGTAATAATCAACTAAACTACAGACACCATATAACACAAACACTAAAAACAATCACTAATAACACCATATAAGACTAACACCTTTTTAAACACAACAAGAACTTTTAATTTACATAATAACTATCAAAGCCTGAACTGGACATAACCTTTTTAAAACTGGTAACCACTATACAATTTCTGTGTGCACGTAACACTCTAACGTTGTAATATCCTGTAATTGTAAACTTGTATTTTGATTAATAGTGTAATATTTTGTTTAATTTACGATCCCCGAACCATATACGCCCTGAGATAATTGATATATTTTATTTAAAAACGTTAACAAAAAGCATTGTTTTGGTCTCGAAGAAATACTAAACGTTTGGCTACTGCTGCCAACTGGTAAAGGAAGAATTATAGTTTGCGCTACAATTGCGATTATTCTGTTTAAATTTATTAAAACAGTCAACCAGTGTTTTTCCGAATAAAGGATTCCACAAGGATATATGTTTGATAGTATTTGTGTGTCGTTATTATTGCTGTTACATTTAGTAAATAGAATTCACAGATTGCAGCGGACCCGACAGTTGGCATCGTTGAGTGACGTCACGGAAAAGAAGCAGCATAGTGGGAGTAAGCGGCAATTTACAAAATCATTCGCCGTTCAACATAACACATTTATAATTACACGACTCCAGTGCGAGTTTGTCGCTACATTATTTATTCTTGGATTTCGTTGTCCGGTTTAGGCTGTAAGGTAAAACTGTACGTTTTTACTTATAAAAAACATTGTGTTCCGAGTCGTCAATATTATAGTGATATTTACATTATTTATATATATATATTACAAGTTCACACTTCCTACGGGCGGTGTAACCCAAGTGCACACGACATATATACAAGTAACTGATTCACAATAACATTGTACGTAACGAAAAATCTGGTTACAAATAGACGAACCTGAAGTGAGGCTACATTACGTTTCAATAAGATTCAATCACATATACAAATACTAAATTGGTTACAATATTTAATATTTTTTGTGGCTTTGTAGTGAGTTGTTTTGCTGGATAGCTTTGTTTTGCTGGATAGCATACTGTATTAGCTTTGTATAGATAATCTTAATTGCTATTCGTATACAGACAAATATATTATTTACAAACATATAAAAAAAAGTTACGTGGGCTACGTATGTGAAATTCTTCTCTGTTCGACGCAGTTGACTTGTTGATCATCAGTTGTTGATGTGTATCTTGAGTTTGCGGTTGCTTTTTGGTTTGTGCGTCTTGTGGGTATATCTATAATACTTCACATGTATGTCATCATAATATTATTGAATATTATTGAATAATGAGTATATTTCAATACTATTATTGAAAATCGATTATTTTAATTTGATTTGAAGCTGATACGAAACGAAGAATCTCAGTGGTGCCCAGGTTCGGAAGAGGAGGAAAAAAAGATTAAGAACTACAAGTTCCAAAGAGTTTATGAAGTCTTTTATTAAAAGAAAATCGAAATCTGATAGTCAAATTATCACAAGTAACAAAGAATCAACTTGCGATCATAAAGTAGATGTTGTTAGAAACGAGGGTTTTGATAAATACAGTAAAGTTAACGACATGAATACTTCAAACTGTGAAAGTGTCAAAGATCATTTACAAGATTCACTTGGTTCTAGTACCATAGACGGTGTTGCATCGTGAAATCTTGAAATTACAGGCGAGGAAGGACAGAACATTACTAGCAACAATGTAGACCATGTTTCCGGTGCTGCTCTACAAGATATGGGAGCTTGGCCAAGCAAGATATCGCAATCCTTCCGAGATATAATCTTGAATACAGGAACATGTCAGTTGTAGAACAAGGACAGCCATTTTCCTGAAGATGAAGATGGACAATCCTTAAACAAGTATTGGTTTGATAAAACCTTGCAAAATGGCAAAAAGGTAAATTGCACGTGGATGTGTTTTTCTCCATCTAAAAAATCTCAATTTTGCTTTTGTTGTACTTTATTTCCACAAAAAAAATATCAAAGATGCCATTTAAATGGTGAAAATGAGTTTTTGTTGTGGCGAAAGTTAAATCCCCATATTCAAGGACCATGAAAATAGTCCTGCTCATCACTATGCATTTTGGAATGGAAGGAATTGGAATGTTCTTTAAACAAAGGGAGACTTACTGATGATCTACTTCAGGAACAAATGAGTAAAGCAGCTAAGACATGGAAAGAAATCCTCGAACGGGTCATTCCCTCAGTACAAGTTCTTGCACAACAAAATCTGGCACTGAGAGGACATCGAGAGTCAATTACTAATGATCAAACTCCTGGATACTTTCTGGCTTTATTAAAACACTTAGCTAAATATGACCCTGTCATGAGATCTCATTTGGATTCAGTCACTTGTAAATCTGGGTGCATATCGTATGTTTCGCCAACTATTCAAAATGAAATAACAAGCTCTTTAGGAGAAAGAATACACAAATATATTATTACTACATGTAAGAAGGCATATAGTACTTTAGTATTATATTTTACACAACACCATATAGAACAAATGCCTCAGATTTTAAGATTTGTTGAAATTAAACACAATTCTGTTGATATCATGGAAGCCTTAATAGGTTTTAGAAGAGTCCTTTAGAAGAGAAAATAGCAGAGGTGATCACAGAAGCTATTACAGTAGAACTCCATTTATCCGTTTGGACAATGATGGTAAACGATTAAATCTCAGCAGATGGACGAAGGCGATAACAGCGTTGCTTTAGTTGAACTGGAAAAGGAACCTGTGGCGAGTGAGGCATTCGCTTGTTTTGACATTGCCTTAAAGTGGATGGAACGGCAGCCTGAATCTGACCATGTGCAGCTTCCTTCCGTCAAGCAATTGCGGGACCTGGCTGCACGCAAACGATTTTCTACATCAAAACAATTAACTTTGACATGTTCAACTGAAAAATTATAAATTATGTGTGAGTATTATTTTTAATTTTTTTGTAGTACAAGTGAACATGTTGCAAAACACATGACCTGGTTCTTATTAAGATACTGTATTCATGTAATAAAAATAACAAAAGTGATTTTTGAGCAACTTTCGCATTTTCTTTCACAACATAACCTTTTTCTTATGTTTGTCCCAATTATCCGAATTTCTGCGTATCCGAATTACGTATGGGACTCATTAGTTCGGATAAATGTAGTTCTACTGTACAAGTAAAGTTGAAAAAGATGGATTGAATCTTAGCAATTGCAGAGGTCAGTCGTATGACAATCAAGCAACAATGGCTGGAATCCATTCAGGAGTTCTGAAGAGAATATTAGATTTGAATCCACTAGCTGTGTTTGTTCCCTGTGACAATCATTCACTCAACTTGGTTGGAATTCATGCAGCTCATGTGAATGTTTAGTCAGTGACATTTTTTGGGACTGTAGAACATCTATTGACCTTCATTTCCTGTTCTACTCATAGATGAGGTGTTCTTAAAGACTTTTTAAATATTACTCTAAAAGGACATTGTTCAAAAGCAGATGTGGTGAAAGTAGTATCCACTCAGCTGGATGAAGTGATCGCTGCACTGGAGAAACTGAGGGATACACCGACTGAAACCATTGATATGAGGGAAGATGCAGCATTAACAATTAATAGGATATAAAACTTTGATTTTGTTGCTTTACTCTTTTTTTGGACAGATATTTTTTCTTCTATGGACAAATTCCAGAAAATTTTGCAGACCAAAGGAATAAGCTTCAAGCATTGACACTTCTGGAAACATTAAGAGACAAATTAAAGTTTGGAGGAATGAGCTGTGTGACAATGTCATTACTAAGGCAGTTCAAGTGTGTAATGAATGGGGTGTCAGTATCACAAAAAGGATAAGAAGGAAGCGCACAATGCCAGGGGAGTATGCAGATGATTCTGCATTAACCATTCAGCAAGAAATGTGACGTTCTCTAAAAGAAATTTTGGGCAAACTGTCAATTGGAATTTCAAGCCATTTCTCTAACATAAAAGAGTTAGAAAAATGCTTTAAGTTCCTCTGTAAATATGAGGCGTATGTAAATGATGGAGATATACATTTTAAGGAACAGCTTTCCCAAATCAATATTAAGTGCACAATGCTTGCAAAACTGTATCCACATTACCTAAACAGTAAAAAATTGTTCAGTAACTTGAAAGACCTCATACTTTTATTAAAAAGGGCAAAACTTGTCTTCAATGGGATTAGAAGCCTACAAAACACTTAACAGTTTTAAAAATTTTTCTCTGTGTCTTCTTGTGAAAGATCATTTAGTAAACTTAAATTGATTAAATCGTATCTACATCTAATATTTAGTGTCTAATGGTATCAACAATATCACAAGGCAGGGTATCAAATCTAGCGGTACTTTCAACTGAAAACGATACTGCTTCGTCTTTAGATTATAGTAATTTAATCGTCTTTGCAGCAATTCAGACCAGGAAAGTTACATTTTAAAATGTCTCATTTTAAATATTTATTAAATATTAAAAATAAATATTAAGTGTTTATTAATAGAAGATGGAACCATTAACCTGTAATGGTAAGTGATTTATTTTATTACTTCTAGTGTAGTTCTTTGTTTAACTTTAGGATGTTCCTTTAGGATATTGTTTGGACGCTGCGCTTTAGACTTACAAGGAATTTGCATGTTTATTACAACATTTTTATGCTGTAAATTTTTTATATTACAACTTTTTTTACTGGTAATATAATAATATGTAATTTCATAATTTTCACTTAACAAATATTCTTAAGACGTTTGCTGAACATGCTTTCACACACGAATCTACACATTTGCATTTATTAAGTAGGCCTACTTTGTTCACCGGATGGGCCTTTATTTTTGCTCTTTTGTCCCCTTTTAACTGTGAAGGCGAGGCGGCTGACATTCTTCTTGCCCCAGGCGCCAAAAAGCCTAACTACACCACTGATTCTATGTATATATTGTAACGTATCAAAACCAAGGTCCCCTACGTTACATAAAAATTATAATAAAAAACACTAGAGTTATTCATTGTAACAAAGGTCAGGTAAGTGTAAACCCTTATTGAGTAAAAATAAATGATATTAAATAAAAATACAAGGTAGTAGAGCCAAAGATAAATGTATAGAAATACAAACTATGAAGTGGTCAGTGAAGGGGCCAGTGCAAAGAGTGAGTGATAAGTGCAGTTTTAAATAATCTGAAAAAAAAATAGTATAAACAGTTTATTCAATGCTCGAAAATAACTACATTAAGAGTGTATTAGTTAATTGATGTTTAGTTAATTTATAAAAATGAACATGTCATCATGGCATTTATGTTGGAGTTTTGTATGTCGGAGGTGTTAAATAACTACATTAAGAGTGTATTAGTTAATTGATGTTTAGTTAATTTATAAAAATGAACATGTCACCATGGAATTTATGTTAAAATTTATATAGAGTAAATATTTTATAACTACATTGAATAGATAATGGTTGTGTTGTTAGATTATAATTGTAAACTTGGCCAGGAAGGCAATAATTGGTGATAATATGCCAAAGGGTTTTACTGTAACTATGTTGTGGACATATGAAGGGTTCTATACTTAAAAACTATGTAATGATAAATTAAAAACCAGAATGAAGTAAAAAATTGAATTATTGGCCCTAAGCCAGTGACACATTGTACAGGAAGCCATGTCAGAAACGTTAGGCAACCAACAAATGTAAAGACACTAAATTTTATATAATAAATTAGAAGAAAGTAATAGTAGTTATTAATAGCAGATAAGTGCCATGAATTACAATAAACACATAATATATGTAATAGAAGAATAGGTCCCAAAATTAGTATTTTGTAATGAGGAGATAGTACTTGTTAGAATGATAAGATTAAGATGAGAAAGTTATCAAAATGTATGTAATTTTATAACAAAGGATCTATGAAAATTCAATATGATATAACGTGACTTTTGTAAAGGAGTATTTTATTAAGTAAGTGCAAGAACATTTTTTAATTATGGCCGGTATTAGATGGCTCAAGGATTACAAATATTAACCAATAACAGAACAGAGATTGGTTGTCAAGGACCACATAAAGGCAAGAAAGTTTGTTTATTCCATTGTTAACGGTGAAAGAGGATAGTCCAGCTTTATGAGTAGAAATAAAAAAGAAAAAATCTAAAAGAACTAATTTTCAAGATAATTTAAATAACTTTTGATTCAAAAATGAAAGTAATAAATTATAAATAAAATGAAGAGGACGAATGACGTAAAGAAATTAATGCAATAAAGTAAAGTAAAAAGGAAAATTAAAATCGAATGCTAAACCTCACTTTCTTACGATCAAGTGAAGAAAAATTATTGCTACACAAAATCCATAGTAATCCATAACCACGAGAAACTTTAACATTAGTGAAAATTAAGAATTGGAAATTCTACTCCATCCAGGAACAAATACACCAAACTTTTATTTTCGGAACTGGAGACTGGCGACGACACAGACATCTGTAGACTAGTTAAGCAGCCATCACGGAATTATCGGTATGCTGCCATTACGAGTAGGGATGGCCCAAAACAACGGCATCAGCTGTTTCGCATCAGCTTACTCGACGCAACTGATGCGCTGCACAACTGATGCGGAGAAACCACTAATGTCTAATGTCTCGCATTAGCTAGCAACAGAACAGCAGAATGTCTCGCATTAGGAAGCAACAGCAGATGAGCCTGCCTGGCCAACAGCTAATGAGCTTAACTGATGAGAGTTGTCACAAGCCACTACAATGTACTTTTCACTAAATATCACTATTGTTTGACGACTCGGAACACTAGGTTTTTTATAAGTAAAATCGTAAAGATTTACCTTACAGCCTAAATCGGCTTTCACCTTTAGAAGGCTTCATCAGAGGCTGCCGTTACTAATCATATTGTAAAATATTACAGATATACACAAGAAAGTGTTATAAAAAGAAAAGATGACGCACTAAAATGGTGGCAAGAAAATAGTCACCACTATCCCTATCTTGCCAAAATTGTTAAATACTATTTCCCAATGGTAGCAACGTCAGTTCCTTGCGAGAAGGTATTCTCGAAAGCAGGACTTTTGATCAATGACAGGAGAACACGATTAAAAACAAATAAAGTTCGACAGGTTATGTTTTTAAAAGAAAACACTTAAATCAATATATTTTTGTAAACAAATGTTGTAATTAGTAAATACCGATTCATAAATAAATTTATTAAATCCTTTAGAATATTAAATTTTGTTTTACTCTATAACCTTTCATTATATTTTTTAATATTTAAAATAATTAAGCAACGGAAATTAGATGTAGCATGAAAGTAAATTTTTCGCTAGAAGTATTTATGCATCCTTATTAGACTGTGCTAATGTAGAAGAGTTTAAACATTAGGTAGGTATGCATCAGTTTATGAAAAATAGTGTGCGTTTAGACATTAGTCAACACTCTGTAGCAACGAATCAGCCAAACAACAACCTAATGTTCTGCATCTGATTATTTCAACTGATGCGCAGTGTCAACTAATGTGAACGCATCAGATGCGGAAAAACATCAACTCGGCACAACCCTAATTACGAGTGAACTTCGTCGTCAGACGGTAAAACCAACTTACGTTTAAATATTAGTTAATAAGATTTTATATTTTAATTTTGTAATACCTTGTACTTTTATTTGGCATTTTCTGACCTTCCTAATAGTCACAAGAACCTTTTGAACCCTGAGATTAAGAAAAAAAAAAATAATAATATAGTTAAAATTTAATATCTGAAAATCGAATGCTGTAACATAGTCGATTCACTTAAGTGTGGTCGATCTGTTGAAACCAAGCAAAGAGAGAACGTCTGTTAAAAAAAATATATATATATAGGAATGTTAATTATCGACCATATTATTATACTGTTAATGATTTCGAGGTTCGGTCATTAATCATGAAAACTCAGTTTTGCGACGTTTTGAGATTTATTCTTCTCATAATCATGCCTACAACATTAAAATATAGTCTTACTACTACATGAATGTTTAAAATGTCCCCGCACTGGTGTAATCTGTCTAATAGGTTGTTTGGTGTGTTCTGAAGAAGTGTTCCGTGTATACTTGTGTTAATTATGTTATTTGATATGTGTTCACTTCTGTGGGTTAACTGCTCAAAAAGTGGTTATGATTTGTAGCGTTAATTATCACAAATATATTGTTTTACTGTTTTAAATCACTAGTATAATGAAGTTTGGTGTTAGTTTTCACTATTGTCGCTAAAGTTTCTGTAGGTTTAATTAGAAAAGTGTTTAATTCATTTAACTCTCGCTTCACTGATATTAGTTGGTAACCATAGTACCATTTTCTACACGGTTTTAAGGAACGTTATATCACATGAACTGTTCACCTTGATATTCAACAAAAGACTAAACTAACTTCCTTCATGTTAGTCAAAATCTGGCCCAGTTAATCTTTGAAAAAGTATTGTTAAAATATTTCGATTTCCCATACACATGATACAAAATTACATTATATATGGAATTTATTCATCACCTCCATGAATTATGAACCTTATCATTGGTTTAATTATCTCATTCCTTTTAAATTGATACATTATAGTCCATATCTGTTGACATTTTGTGGAAATTACCAAATTTCTCTCTTTTTGGAAATCTAGGCTCAAAAATTGGTTTCCGCCTTCATATAAATTTTTCTGCCATTTTAATTTATTGTTATTAATACTATTATAATAAATTTTAATTAGTCATATTTCTCTTCCTTTCCTTAAATACATATAAATTGAACCTTTGAACTGGTTTTTTGTGTTAATCTCTGAATTTGACATTGCTCTTTAAAATTAATTAATTTATATATTTTGAAAATTTACAATATTTTAAGGTATATTTCCTTATTATCACTTTAACTCATAGGATCATTCACAGTAGTGTTTAACTGATTTACCTTACCTAAATCTTGCTAGTTTACAGGAATTATAAGTGAATTAAATGGTTTATATGGCTTCTGTGAATTCACCACATGGCCTAGAGTTTAGTATTTTACATTTCTGTCTTTCTCAAATAAATTTAATCCTACTCCTCCTCTGACTTTACATAGTTATTATTACATGAAAATAAAACGTTTTACAAACCCATTGTGAAGTGTAGTATCTGATTAATACTACTGTTATACAAAAATTAATATTGAACAATATTTAGCATTCTGTACAATTGAACATATTGCTGACATGGTTTGAAAACATACATTTAATTCTTTTTGAATTAATACAGCATACCTACTGAAACATTATTAATGGTATGTATGCTGTTATTTGGCAAACATAATTCATTTTAAACACATATAAATCTTATTTACTAAAAATTCTTATAAACCTATTGAGTTCATGGCTGTGAACAAATAGCCATTTTAAACAATTTAAACCTATGAATATAAATTAATGCCAGTCCTTTCTGGTCTAAACCATTATTATCTATTATCCCCTTCATCAGTAAACATGTCCACCCATACTCTAGTTACTATCATTTTTACAAATGTCTTGTAATAACAGAGTTATATTAAAATAATAAAATATTGGAAATCTTCCATTTTATTATTTTATGATGATATGTATTATTGAATATAAAAGTTGTTATATAGCATATTGATAAGTCATAGTATCACTAACTTTAAGTTTATTGTATTTCCAAAAACACTTGCACAAGTTCACTTTCACTGGTGGTTCTGATATTTTGAGTCTTATTATCTCAGACCAGACCTTTAGTAATCTTGGACTGTTAAGTCCATTTCACTTCTTATTATACTAGACAACACTTTTGATTTCTTAATAATTACATTTTTATAGGATTTTGGGATGTTATACTTTCCTTTTTAATTGTCTCTATGGGTTTGGGGTTGATGGTATTTAATAATAGGTTTTATAACGGTGTTTCTTTCATACTATTTCTTCCTCTCTTCTTGTTTTCTTTCTTGTCTTTCTTCTTATCTTCTTTCCTGTCTTCACTCTTGTCTTTCTTCTGGTCTTCCTTCTCCTTGTCTTCTTGTCTTCATTCTTCACTCTTGGGTAAACCAAGGTACTTCGTGTTATCTCGACTGATGTTTAGTTTGGAGCATCGAATTTATTTACTGATACTGACTTTGCTCTTCGCTAAAGGTTTCAGGGTATTGTTTACTTCCTGATCACAAATTTTATTCTTCCTTCTTCTTGTCTTTGGGGTATTTTGGTGTTTCACCACTCTCAAACTGGTTCTCTCTTCATGATATTGTGTTATTTAATTTGTTTACTGCTCCTAACTTCCTGGGTAAATTCCTGATTTTATAATATGAGTTGCTTTCAATAATTTCTTTGATTTTTAACAGTGGTTTTTATATAATGTAATGAGAATTTTTATTTTATTGTTGTTTATTCCTTTGAATTCATTCAATTTCATTCGATTTTATATTAACATATGTGGTGTAATTAATTTTTATTATTTTATATGAATTAATAAGTAGTGGATTTTCTGTCACGCTACAATATATATATATAAAGAATCAAATACCACTATTGTATTAACGACTTGGAACACTAAGTTTTTTATAAGTAAAAGCATAAAGTTTTACCTTACACCCTGAACCGGTTTTCGCCTTTAAAAAGCTTCTTCAGAGGCTGCCACTGGTAGCGCTGTCCGTCCTTTTGTGGGCGACGGAATCGAATTTCGAAAGATCGATGCTGTGTGTGTGTGTGGTGTGAGATATGTTTGAATAATGCGTGCGATTTTAATTGTGTCTGTTCGTTTAGGATGTCGTTTTTATTTGTTTTCGTGTGTTTGTATATTTCCAATTGTTCTAGAGTGTCTAGTTTTCGGCCTTTTGTGTGTACGTGTAGAATGTTCATGTTATTGTCGATGTTTTTATATGTGCGGTTTGCTTCAATGAGGTGGTTTGCAAAGGTGGATCTGTAGTGGAGTGGAGTGCCTTTGTGTGTTCAATGTATCTCTGTTTGAAGCTACGTCCTGTCTGGCCTATGTAGAATTTACTGCAATTTGAGCAATTTAGCTTGTAAACACCGGGTAGATAGAATTTGTTTTGTGCTTTGTATGTGTGTTTTGATAGTGTGTGTTCTGTTTTGTTAGTAGTTTTGTAAGCGATTCTGTATCCTGCTTTTTTGAATTTGTGGGCTATTTTTCCAGTTTGTTTGTTGATGTATGTTAGTGTTATGAATTTGTTGTTTTCTGTCTTTGTCTGTTGTTTGTTTTGTGTTTTGTGTTTACTGACTATTGTTCTGTCATAT
This sequence comes from Magicicada septendecula, assembly GCA_034769895.1. Classification (NCBI taxonomy): domain Eukaryota; kingdom Metazoa; phylum Arthropoda; class Insecta; order Hemiptera; family Cicadidae; genus Magicicada; species Magicicada septendecula. The sequence continues at coordinate 410,711,267 of CM068369.1, read as the reverse complement.
CCGTTAATCCATTAGATTCTGCTAGATATTTTATTGTGTTTAGTTCGTCTTTGTAGTCTTTTTCATCTAAGGGGATGTTGTTAAGTCTATGTATCATGGTTCTGAAGGCAGCTAGTTTGTGTAAAAACTAGCCCTTAATTATGCCTTTTCGTTGATGCATATAAAGATGTCAAAAACACCATGGAGACCAGAATTAATTACCATAGTAACAAGTAAATAAACAAATGATATTTAGCAGCATCAGAACTGTACCTTTATCCATTCCTACAGTTTTTAATATGCGATTGTATCAATATATTTTGTATTTTTGTATACAGATACATCTATATATTTTGTACTTGTCTTAAACGATTACAAAAGTTATGTTTATACGTATTTCTGATGATGCAATGAATAAGTAATGAAATATATTTAATACCACTACTAAAGATGTCAACAAAACCATGGATACCAGAATTAATTACCATAGTAACAAGTAAATAAACAAAAGCTATTTAGTGGCATTGGAACTGTACATTTATCCATTCCTGCAGTACATTTTCAATGTTTTATATAATATGCGATTGTATCGATATATTACGATGTGATAGAAGAAGTGTACTAATTGTAAATTGTCCTATTACTTAATGTAAAGCGAAAATACGCGTTGTTTTCATTTGTGAGGTTAGGTGACGATGGTTTTTGGTTTTTAGTTTACTGCTGAAATAAATAAAAGCCATGGTTGAGGAAAACAACATTTAATGTGTTATACAATCCTTCTAACACATTAACACTTAAAATAAAGAATTTAGCATATTTGATTAACAGGTACGTTATAAATATCTATAAAGGCTTTATAAACGGGTACTTTTAAATCTCCGAAGGCTGTTGCACCAACATAATAATTTAGTACAAGTTAAAATAGTGCAAGTGTTGAAAACAGCTTTGGAAAGAATTTGACTAATGAGTACAAAATTGTTATACAAGCTGACAGAATACAGCTATACAGACATAGACAATAAAAATTATATTAAAATACTTATTAAAAGTCAAACATTCGCGTGCGAAGCCATAGGTAACAGCTAGTAATCACATATAAAGTATAGTTGATGTGTTACAGGTACATTTATAGATTCAACATTGTGTTTATACTGAGAATCAAAACTTTTCAGCAAATTACTTTCCCACAAATATTAGGAACTGTAAAACTCTTTTTATATATCGCTTGAGAACTGATGTTTTGTTATGTTGTCATTTACCAATTAAGATGTAATTATGACAGTTTATAATATTATGGTTTGTATAATATATATAAAAGATAACAGTGTTAGTATGGCAAAATGATATCTAGTAATCAATATCAAGTGAAAGGGTTAATACAATTTTAATGTCACAATTTTATGAAACAATATTAATAATATTCAGTCAATTTTAAATATACTGTTACGACAGTCTTCTTGATCATCTTAGGTACAGTGGAAAACAAAATAAGTACAAGACGCCAATTAAGTCACTAATCACCAGCTTTAATTTTTACAGTTAAACAGTTCATAATTAACAACACAGTCTACTACAACAAATCAAATATAAATTGTTCACACGCAATAAAATATCACTAATATTAAACACAATTGTATTACAATTAAACCTCCTGATTATAAAACGCAACACTTCACTAATAACCACTTGAACGTACACAGTAATGTCGCCCGATAATAACTCTCGAACCGAACTGTTAATATATCGCTGCTATACTGACTTGAGCGTCCCTGAGTAATTTCATTTATAGCCGCCGAAAATCTAGACGATTCCTAATTGCGCCTTAGCGTCCATATGAACTACGTAATTAACTGCGGCCTTGACAAAGTCCACACAGCTGGTGGCATTGAGAAGACTCTCGCAAATGCATCTACAAGCACGTACGCCACACACAGTAGAGCGAGATTCTTCTGGCACGTTCGACAAACACGTAGATTGTTCTGTGATGTCGTAACACTGTCCTCTCCTTAAGCCTGTTCGTCCTGAAATGGCAAACCGTCTCGGAAGTAGTACTGTGCTGAACTGTGTTCAGCTTTTAAAACCCGCTCGTTCTAAACCGCATTTAAAACTCGCACAACTGACATGACTTTGTGATCGCGCGTCGTCGTAGAGTGAGTGAGTCAGACTATTTGTCAACCGCGGCGATGAAATCAGTTCGTTCCCGTACAGCTGATTGTGGCTGCACCATGACGGGGTTAGTTTCGTGGTTAAAATACGCAGTCGAGTCTCTCTCATTTCTCATCTTACACTCGACTGAATCATTTCGGACTGGTGGCATTATTTTCCTGTATTCGTTCTTCTACTAGCATGGAAGCGTAGTTCTAAAGTGTCCTAGGTAAGCCTCAAAGCTTATTAAAGTAGTCTAATGGAATTATGCGCGATGATTAATTTAATTAAAGAATGTGTGTGTTGATCGGCATGTGCATGTGGGTATGTACTTGTCAAGTCAGGTATTTGCGACTTTAAAAGAATATCTTACACTCAACTATTTATTAATTGTAAATTAAAATAACCCTGTTATGGATAAAATTTATAAGTAGATTCAGTGAGTTAAAATTAGGGAAGTAATTTTAGAAGTGGAAGAAAGTGCTCGGACTATATTTCAAAATTAAGATATGATTTAACAACATTTATGTAACTGTGTGGCGTTTGTGTGGGCGAGCTGTAAGTGAGCATGTATAAGGTTTTGTTTGACACCCAGTACATATAATACATGTCCTAGGGTTCTCGGACCAGCCGATGAAGGGGTGTCGGAGGATCTGTCATCCTCTCGTGCAGAGAAAAGCATATAAGCTCCTCGATGCAGCCAGTCACGAACAGCCCACAGATGAGGATGCAGCTCCAGAAGTAACCCTACTGTCATCACCTGTGTATCTGAACCACATGTCTAAAGTTGGAAAACTCAGGTGGTATCTTTCTGTATATATCATTTCTTCTGACATCTACTACTTTCCTCCAGTTTAATCTGCAGAAACCATGTGAAAAACAGACTTATAAATTGTAAAATCATGAAATATTAACCTGTAAAGTTTGGTGTGAACATGCATCAGGCATGTGTGAAACTGTAGTCTGCTTTTGTAAGATTGGATCCCATACTGAATTAATTCTGATGTTACATTATTCTAATATTTATATTACTCATGTAAAGGAGGAATATTTACACACACACACATATATATTGTCACAACACAAATAGCCAACCCCGTACCAGAGATAAAAAATATATTTATAATTGTAAAAAGAATACTTCTTATCAAATGAACTGATTGATCTTAATTAAAAGCATATGACACGACAATACAACGACTTTAACCCAACCCAAGTGATTGAGCCAACAACACAAGCATAAAGAAGGGAACCACGGAACATACTTAGTAAAATGTAAATATTTTAAAGTGATTGAGACAACAACCCAAACATAAAGAAGGGAACCACAAATAAACAACGAGGATAAGAAAATAATAAACCTAAGCCACAAGGAAACAAGTTTATGGGTTTAAATGACCCCAAAAATGTCCAAAGAAACGGATGAAAGGACCTAATATATTAAACAAACGAGGAAAATGAAGAAGGAGGGAGACGAGCAAAAGTGAAAACCAAGAATGGTTCACCAACACAAGTAAAATAGCACTCAACAAGAGCATTGAAACCAAAACAAGGGTTATCAGGAGGAAGGAGAGATAACGGTTACTACCCATTAAAAAGGCAACCAGAAACCACAAATTAGAATTGTTATTAGTCAGTAAGTATTAGTTATTAAGTATTAATTGTCATTAGGATTAAGTCATGAAAGAGAAATAAGTATAGGGGTCACCCACTATCAAACAAATGATATAAACAGTGATATAGTGTAATAGTGTAGGTGTAAGAACCCCAAAGTGAAGTGTGACACTAGTGAAATTGTAATTAACAATAAGTGATTTACAAGTGAAGGTAAGGTAAAAGTTGGAAATAAACAGTGCATAGATAACTGATAAATAAGTAGTATTAAGAGTGAACTATAGTACAAGGGATAGAAAAACACTAGAAGTGATAATGACTTTTTATTTAAAAAGATGTTCAATAGAGTTAAGTTAATTATAGCCAGTAGTAAGTAAAAAGGGAGGATTCCAGAATAGAATAAATTGAAGGTGTTACCATGGAGGGAATATAAAAATTGTTTAGAGATTGAGAAGTCAAAAAACTAACAAAGATACCTAATTTATAAAGGACTATTATTAATTTAATAACAAGTGATGTTGTTTATCACAACACAAATAATATGTGTTATAAACTAAAAAATTAGCAAATAAGGATAAGTTAGGAGTGAGTGATGATATTTCTTAATCAAAACAATAACTCTAATAACTTATAAAAAATTGTGTTCATGTTATTGTTAGAAGAGGATATGGCTGAATGCAATGTGCAGTCCATAAACCTAATGTTATATTTTTAAGATTGAAATAAGGAAAGCAATATTGAATAATAAACAACACACCTACAGACTCAAAACAAAACACAACTAATAAAAATAACAAAGTAAGCCCAATAGGCTGAACCAAAATGTGATTTGAACGAAATAAGTAAATTATTATAATGGCTACTTAGGCCTAGAAAAAACATAACTGTCAGAACCAAACAAACAAAGATTATAACAAATTGAATCAGAATTTAGAAAATCTGAGGTGAAGGAATCACCAAGGATAAATTGTAGATCATTTATAACACAAAATATTGTAATAGGCATTATTATATAAAAAGAAATGTAATTAACAAGCATTAACATAATTGTAAAAACTTAAAATCTGAAAATACCCAAGCTTGTGGGGTATCAAAATAATCTATGAACGAGAATAAATACTATAGTGACAATATTTATTAACCAGGAAGGAAGATGGAGGAATAACAGTAATCAGAAGATATACGAAGGATTCGAAGTTTCGATAACAATACATCAACTCAAAATAAGCCTATTCGAAAAATACCGTTACTATGGAAACAGCGGTTGTTGACAGAAAAATACCGTTAGAAATGAGGAGAGAAAAAAAGAAGCGAAGCGTCACCAAGCCTTACAGATGCAGAAGTTCGGAAGAAAGTTTTTTCAGTGTAAATCATGAAAATAATAGTATAAAGTTGCTGAAAACTAATCGTCAAAGAAGCAGATGACCACTACAACCAATATTACAAGACCCAAGACCTGAATAAACAGAAATTATCCATAAATAGAACGTCCAAACACAAGACGAAAGGACGCCACAATTTAATGAAGCCCAAAATCCAAGAAAACTGATTTTATGCAGCCAATTCCTATCTCGAACCAACTACAAAGGCAACTACAACTACACGTCGAATTGTTAAGTACTATCCAATTATTTATTTTCCACCAACCCTAATCACTTTAAATAATTTTGAAAGGTAAAATTACCACACTATAAAGATAGTATTTCTCTTTCATAGAGTATTTAAGTAAATTAAAACATAATGAAACTTTGTTAACATAAAATAACCTAAGAATTGAACACGAACTTACAGAACACTTTTACGACACAACACAACAGATTGTAACAGCACACTTTATATTTCTTGTACACTTTGATTAAGGTAATTTGTATTTTTTATTGTAACCATTGTAGTTCTCTAACTCATAGCCAAAAGAATCCACGGATTTTTGAAACCAAAACTGTAATAAGCCTAACGTAAACAGACGCTAGGTTAAATGGTTTCTAAATTAATTCGCCGCCCTGAAAATAAGATCTCATGTAATCAAACGATAATTATTTTGTTGTAATTGTAAATGTTTCCAGATATCACCATTAAAAAATATTCATTACAGGGAGTAACCAGCGTTATCATTTCATAGGGAGTGCTATATAATAATTACTTGTATTGAAGAATAAATCGTAGCAGTAAGCTAGTTGCCAGTTATTCGTCAGAAGCGACGATTGAGACGGCTGTGCGAGCGGGAACGATTTGAATACACCAACCCGCTACGCTGATAACTTGTTCAAATACAGTTTTTAGTTGTTTTGTAAAACGACTTGGCGCCACCCGGGATTATTACACCCCCTAAGAATAACAGGTAAGGTTACTGCCGTAATATACAGGTGATCAGAACTACGCTACGAACATCGCTAGCCACCAAAATTACTGTAACGACCCGGTGCGAGGCGAACGCACTAATCATCCAAAACACATTATTTTATGTACACATTTTGCAGGTACGCATAAAAGCGAATAGTTAAAGATTGGCGACCAACCAGTGAGGCTGTAAAAGAAGGCCCACGGCGGCTATGAAGAGACATTCAATGTTTACCAGACAGGATAAAAAGAAAGAAATTGAAAGTGAAGGCCAGCCAGAAGAGATGGAAGAAATTGAAGAAATAATCGGGGAGTTAGTCGAAGAGGACGTTCAGGAAAACCAACCTGAGAATCCAGTTCAACCAGAACCAGAAGTGGAAGTAATGATAGGGGACCAACCACTAAAACCAACGGAAGAAACGAAGTTAGATCAAATGCTGAACTTCATGATGGAACAATTTGGACAATTGAATAATAAATTAGAGTCAAACAAGGAAGAATTGAATAATAAATTAGAGTCAACCAACACAAAATTAGAGTCAACCAATACAAAACTAGAATCATTGCAAGAGGGAAGGAAGCAAGATAGAGAAGAATTGAATAAAAAATTGGAGTCAGACAAAGAAGAATTGAATAAAAAGTTAGAAAAACTGGATCAAAACAATGAAGAATTGAAGAAGCAATTCAAGGAGGACTTAGAGATCCTGAATAACAAAATGGAAAACAACCGAGAGGCGTTAGAAAAGAAGAGTGAGGAGTTGAAGAAACAAATAAAAAAGGATCTTGAAGTGTTAAATGACAAGATTGAAAACAACTGTGAAACACTCCAAAAACAATTGAAGGAAGAAGGGGAGAAGTCGAAGGATGAATGGAGGCAACAGTTGGCTGAGTGCAAAAATGAAATCAAACAGACTGTAACTGAGACGAACGAAACAGTAATACACGTCCAGGAAGAGTTGACTGAAAAAATAAATCACGTCCAAGAGGAAGGAACTCTCAGGATCCAAGAAATACAGAAGACCACCACCGATGAGTGTAACAAGAATAAACAGGAGGTGCTTCAAGAGCTGAAGGAGAGGCACAAAGAAATACAGACTGATGTCAGCGAACGCGTTGAAAGGGTATATACCACCATCAACAAGATTGACGAGGAAACGCAAGAAAATAAAGAAAAAATTAGACAAATCAGTCAGAAAGAGAAGCAGATGCAAGAGGAACTGGACGCTTTGAGGGAGAAGCCTTGCAGTAGCACTCATATATTTACGAATGAAAATAGGGAAGTGATCAACTTCAAGAGTTACCAAAGAAACCCCATAGAATTTCTGAAAAGGGTGGAGGAGCTCATCGAGAGGAACAGAGATACCAGATGGACAACGGTGAGAAGTCTCATCGACGAGATGTTTCGAGACACAAATGACAATTGGTGGACAGCCACACGACCAGAAATCAGCAGTACGCAGGAATTTAAAACGTTGTTTCGTGAAAAGTACTGGTCGGAATCGACCCAAAATGTGGTGAGGAACGATATAAGCAACGGGAGATATGAGCCACAGGCTGGGCATACATTAACGTCTTACTTCTTGGGCAAGGTCTGCCTAGCCCGAAATCTCGAACCAAGGATACCCGAAGAATCCCTAGTCATCCAACTGGGATATCACTACGAAGACGCCATACAGAGGGCCAGGAGACAGGGACAAATAAAGACCATACAGGGAATGGCCAACTTGCTGGAAGACCATGAAAACGATAGCCAGTACAAGAAGAATCGTGTGATCAACCAAAGGTACAACCGGGGGAATGAAAGTTACAACTTACCCTATAGTAATACCCAGAACAACTACCGGAACATAATGAATCGTAACCCAAATAATTACCCAGGGGACCAACCATTCCATCGGAATCAACCCAACTACAATCAAGGTAACCAACCGACCAACAGAGATCATCCGAGTTACAACCAGGGGAACCAACCAAATAACAGAAATGCACAAAACCCTAGTGCACCGAATAATCACAACAGGGGGATAGAACAAGGAAGGAATACAAATGGCCACCCAAATAATCACAATTATTATGGCAACCGGTACGACCCGAATTACCCATATAACAGAGGAAACGGGAGTAACCAAAATAGGGGTGACATGAGGCGTCAAGTCAATTTTATCAGCGGGAGGAGACAAAACAACTATCGGCGATATTGTCCCATTAGAACCAGCACAGTGTACAACAATTCCCAATACGACAACCAACAAGCCACAGGAACGAGAACAATAGAAGCGCCAAGGAATCACATAAGTGATCAATCAACCTCAACCAATGAAATGGCAGACCAAGTAAATAGTCTGGCCAGTGGTTCCCAGCCACCTTTAAACTAGAAAGGTCAGTGAGAAACCACCAGGACCCTTCACATGACCAATCACTTGGGTTAAATCGACAAACTACGACGGAAAGAGAAATAAAGAAGATAACCATAATATCAAACAATTATTTAAAGGACATCAGGGAAGAGCTTCTGGAGGAGGAGGATAACCCCTTGTCAACAACAAATAGTGAAATAGTGCATATAAAAGCCATTATTAATGGAATCAACACTGTCATAATGATCGATACTGGGTCAAATGTATCTCTCGTAAACCAACCTGAATTGGAGCGGATCCAGGCCAACTCCACTATACCTATCCCGACTTTACCCATAAATAATATCGTCATAATTGGTGCCACAGGCAAACAAAATAAGACCATCAGAAAACAGGTCTCTTTAGAGCTGAACAGTCAAAACACAATCATACCCATTATTTTTCTTGTCGCAAATGGATTACCATTTAACATGCTGATTGGATGCGACGCACTGAGACAACACTCAGCAATTATTGACATGCAGAAGGGAATAGTAGTGCTTACTTCTGAGAAGGGAGTGTGGTCAGCCAAAATAATCAACAATAACCCAACGCAACTAACCCTGAATCATCATAAGGGGTTAAAAAGCTATTATTGCCAGACATATCAACCATCAATTACCATAGAAGAGGAAGAGGGAGAGGGAGAACTGTGGAAAAGAAAAATCGAAGACATTAGAAAGTTCCAAAGAGAGAGACCTCAGCAAGAGATAACGGGTGAACAGGCCGAAAAACTAATAGCCATATACCAAGAATACCATCACGTTTTCTCAAATACACCAGGGAAGGTCAAAGGTTTCCAATGTAAAATCGACTTTCGAGAGCCCATTGACTTCCACAGAAAATCTTACCCAATCGCCTACTCCCTAAAAAACGAGGTGAGAAAGGAAATAAATAGAATGATGGAGGAGGACATCATTGAATACAGTCAGTCTCCTTACACGAGTCCTATAGTCGCAATACCAAAAAAGAATGGTAAGGTCAGAATATGTTTAGACGCCCGGGAGATCAATAAGATGATCATTAATGATCGAACGTCACCGGGAGAGATCGAAGAGATACTCAAGAAATTCCATGGTACCAGATATATAAGCACCTGGGATACGGTATGTGGGTACTGGCAGGTGGAGCTGCACCCACACAGTAGGAAGTACATGGCATTCATCTTCGACGGAAGGAATTACCAGTTTAAGAGGTTACCTTTCGGCCTCGTTAATTCCGTCGCAGTGTTCGTCAAGTGTATGGACCAGGTCATAGGTCAAGAAGCATTGCAGTTCACAACAGTGTATGTGGACGACCTTTTAATAACATCATCTGACTGGGATGAGCACTGCGATCGGGTCAAACAGGTATTACAAAAATTATCTGTGAATAATATCACATTGAAATTAGACAAGTCCAAATTCATAGCAAACCAAGTCAAATTCTTGGGTTTCAACTTAGCAGAACAGGGGATAACACCATCCCAAGAGAAGGTGGAAGCTATTCAGAACTTCCCCACCCCAAAGAATAAGAAGCAGCTACAATCCTTCTTAGGTATTTGTAACTACTATAGAAAGTTCCAGACCAATTATTCTTATTTAACAGCAAAGTTCTCTAAACAACTATCAGCTAAAGAAAAGTGGACTTGGGGGAAGGAACAAGATGAAGTGCTAAAATTAATCAAAACAAAATTTCTGGAAACTATAATGCTAAACCACCCTAATTTTGAACAGCCGTTCTATTTAAATTGTGACGCCAGCGATGTGAGCCTGGGCGCCGAGTTATATCAAGAGGATAAGGACGGACACCACCTGGTTATCAGCTTTGCCAGCAGGGTACTGAACCGATGCGAACGTAACTACAATGTTACTGAAAAGGAACTACTCAGTATTGTGTTCGCATGCGGAAAATTTAGAACGTATATCCTTGGATATCCCGTCACCGTCCGAAGTGACCATAAGTCCATTTCCTTTTTGAAACAGTGTAAGTTAAGTCATGGGAGGCTTACACGATGGATACTCGCATTACAAGAGTACCACATAACGTGGGAGTACATTCCAGGGCGTAAAAATGTTGCCGCCGATGTATTATCCAGAATAAATGTCATCCATCAGACATTTGAAGGAGAAGAGGAGCAAGACAACAAAGAGTGTAATAAGAAAGAGAAGGCAATAATGACGGAAAGAAAAGGAGAAGTCGACTTACAAAAATATAATTAACAAGGTCCAACATATAATAATATGCATAACCATATGTCATCACAAAGGACAATGGAAACAACACTTACGAGATAAGTAATATAACCACCAAAAAAGTAAAAGGAGTGTACAACCAAGCTTCCATAAAGAAGTTTTATGAAGAAAACTAAATAACTGGAATACGTTCATCCAGAATAAGTGTGACTATCATACACTTGAAGGAGAAGAGGTGAATAATAACGAAGTGTCAAACAAAAAGGAGAAGGCTATAATATGGAATGGAAATGATAATATAATAAATCCACAACCGTGAGATTTGAATTGATACCGAAATAAAATTATATATATAATAAAATGTACGGCCATATGTCATCACGAAGGACAAGTAACTGTAAATAAAATACAGATACCAAAATTCAAAAATTATGTGTACACAACTTGCAACAACAGATCGATGACTTATGAGGTCTAAAATAAAAAATATCAAAACAAAGGAATGAGATACATAAATTCCTACTAAGTGAAATCAACTTACAATATATTAAAAAGTTGATGTGTGAAGTATATGAAATAATTAAACAAAATGTACCAAAATAGGAATACGCTACACAAATTCCTATGGTGTAAGAAAATTAACTTACAAAGAATTAATACAAACTGAAATATACAAAAATAAAATCAGACCAAACCTGATAAGATAAGTACATGAAATTATAATAATGAATCAAAGATATTTATCTGTAAAATAAAAAATCTAAACTGGTACAAAGAAAGAGAGAAGTTATGTATGAATCAAATATACAAGCTATGGCTAAAGCAAAATATTGCTAATTAACTGAGAAAAGTATACCAATGTCTAAGATAATTAAAATGATCACAATGAGAATTGAAAACAGAATAAGGAAAAGTTAATGATGAAATTAACATATAAATAAATAAAAAACAATCAATGTATGAGCAAATGATAGTATATTGTTAAGGTACAGCGGAAGGAAGAATGAGTAAAAGGCCAAAGTGATCTAAAAATAAACCACAAGGTGGACAATCCCAAAATATTTATTATTATTAAGTCACGAGTTGACAAAAAGGGTATTTATGATTGACTGTTGAAAAGTCCAGCAATCAAATAAACTGAGCAGAGATGACGTGCCTCTGGTCTCAGAAAAATGAGTAGTAATGGGAGAAACCAGCTACTAAAGTTAGGGAAAAATTGTGTATAAGGGAGAACACACCAATGGAAATAAAAAGAAAAACAGATCCAAATAAAATGGAATGAATTCAGTAAGAAGAGAAATAAAGAATGGAGAAACGATCAAGAAAGAAAAGGAAAAAGATTATGTATAACTGATAATTTCATAAAAAACTATACTAGTGTTTTATCAAAATGATCAATTTTAAAGGAGAGGCATTATGTCACGACACAAATAGCCAACCCCGTACCAGAGATAAAAAATATATTTATAATTGTAAAAAGAACACTTCTTATCAAATGAACTGATTGATCTTAATTAAAAGCATATGACACGACAATACAACGACTTTAACCCAACCCAAGTGATTGAGCCAACAACACAAGCATAAAGAAGGGAACCACGGAACATACTTAGTAAAATGTAAATATTTTAAAGTGATTGAGACAACAACCCAAACATAAAGAAGGGAACCACAAATAAACAACGAGGATAAGAAAATAATAAACCTAAGCCACAAGGAAACAAGTTTATGGGTTTAAATGACCCCAAAAATGTCCAAAGAAACGGATGAAAGGACCTAATATATTAAACAAACGAGGAAAATGAAGAAGGAGGGAGACGAGCAAAAGTGAAAACCAAGAATGGTTCACCAACACAAGTAAAATAGCACTCAACAAGAGCATTGAAACCAAAACAAGGGTTATCAGGAGGAAGGAGAGATAACGGTTACTACCCATTAAAAAGGCAACCAGAAACCACAAATTAGAATTGTTATTAGTCAGTAAGTATTAGTTATTAAGTATTAATTGTCATTAGGATTAAGTCATGAAAGAGAAATAAGTATAGGGGTCACCCACTATCAAACAAATGATATAAACAGTGATATAGTGTAATAGTGTAGGTGTAAGAACCCCAAAGTGAAGTGTGACACTAGTGAAATTGTAATTAACAATAAGTGATTTACAAGTGAAGGTAAGGTAAAAGTTGGAAATAAACAGTGCATAGATAACTGATAAATAAGTAGTATTAAGAGTGAACTATAGTACAAGGGATAGAAAAACACTAGAAGTGATAATGACTTTTTATTTAAAAAGATGTTCAATAGAGTTAAGTTAATTATAGCCAGTAGTAAGTAAAAAGGGAGGATTCCAGAATAGAATAAATTGAAGGTGTTACCATGGAGGGAATATAAAAATTGTTTAGAGATTGAGAAGTCAAAAAACTAACAAAGATACCTAATTTATAAAGGACTATTATTAATTTAATAACAAGTGATGTTGTTTATCACAACACAAATAATATGTGTTATAAACTAAAAAATTAGCAAATAAGGATAAGTTAGGAGTGAGTGATGATATTTCTTAATCAAAACAATAACTCTAATAACTTATAAAAAATTGTGTTCATGTTATTGTTAGAAGAGGATATGGCTGAATGCAATGTGCAGTCCATAAACCTAATGTTATATTTTTAAGATTGAAATAAGGAAAGCAATATTGAATAATAAACAACACACCTACAGACTCAAAACACAACACAACTAATAAAAATAACAAAGTAAGCCCAATAGGCTGAACCAAAATGTGATTTGAACGAAATAAGTAAATTATTATAATGGCTACTTAGGCCTAGAAAAAACATAACTGTCAGAACCAAACAAACAAAGATTATAACAAATTGAATCAGAATTTAGAAAATCTGAGGTGAAGGAATCACCAAGGATAAATTGTAGATCATTTATAACACAAAATATTGTAATAGGCATTATTATATAAAAAGAAATGTAATTAACAAGCATTAACATAATTGTAAAAACTTAAAATCTGAAAATACCCAAGCTTGTGGGGTATCAAAATAATCTATGAACGAGAATAAATACTATAGTGACAATATTTATTAACCAGGAAGGAAGATGGAGGAATAACAGTAATCAGAAGATATACGAAGGATTCGAAGTTTCGATAACAATACATCAACTCAAAATAAGCCTATTCGAAAAATACCGTTACTATGGAAACAGCGGTTGTTGACAGAAAAATACCGTTAGAAATGAGGAGAGAAAAAAAGAAGCGAAGCGTCACCAAGCCTTACAGATGCAGAAGTTCGGAAGAAAGTTTTTTCAGTGTAAATCATGAAAATAATAGTATAAAGTTGCTGAAAACTAATCGTCAAAGAAGCAGATGACCACTACAACCAATATTACAAGACCCAAGACCTGAATAAACAGAAATTATCCATAAATAGAACGTCCAAACACAAGACGAAAGGACGCCACAATTTAATGAAGCCCAAAATCCAAGAAAACTGATTTTATGCAGCCAATTCCTATCTCGAACCAACTACAAAGGCAACTACAACTACACGTCGAATTGTTAAGTACTATCCAATTATTTATTTTCCACCAACCCTAATCACTTTAAATAATTTTGAAAGGTAAAATTACCACACTATAAAGATAGTATTTCTCTTTCATAGAGTATTTAAGTAAATTAAAACATAATGAAACTTTGTTAACATAAAATAACCTAAGAATTGAACACGAACTTACAGAACACTTTTACGACACAACACAACAGATTGTAACAGCACACTTTATATTTCTTGTACACTTTGATTAAGGTAATTTGTATTTTTTATTGTAACCATTGTAGTTCTCTAACTCATAGCCAAAAGAATCCACGGATTTTTGAAACCAAAACTGTAATAAGCCTAACGTAAACAGACGCTAGGTTAAATGGTTTCTAAATTAATTCGCCGCCCTGAAAATAAGATCTCATGTAATCAAACGATAATTATTTTGTTGTAATTGTAAATGTTTCCAGATATCACCATTAAAAAATATTCATTACAGGGAGTAACCAGCGTTATCATTTCATAGGGAGTGCTATATAATAATTACTTGTATTGAAGAATAAATCGTAGCAGTAAGCTAGTTGCCAGTTATTCGTCAGAAGCGACGATTGAGACGGCTGTGCGAGCGGGAACGATTTGAATACACCAACCCGCTACGCTGATAACTTGTTCAAATACAGTTTTTAGTTGTTTTGTAAAACGACTTGGCGCCACCCGGGATTATTACACCCCCTAAGAATAACAGGTAAGGTTACTGCCGTAATATACAGGTGATCAGAACTACGCTACGAACATCGCTAGCCACCAAAATTACTGTAACGACCCGGTGCGAGGCGAACGCACTAATAATCCAAAACACATTATTTTATGTACACATTTTGCAGGTACGCATAAAAGCGAATAGTTAAAATATATATATATATATATCTGAGAGAGTAACTTAAATTCAGTCACATGCACACTGTTTAAATATAGCTGGGTATGAGTGGGTGATACGGGTCCCCTTATATCGCATTCAATCTTACATGATCTAGTGGGACAGATGATTAACCCATGCATTTTGGGAATATGAATCTTAAAACGGGTTTAATGAATTCTTAATTCTGTCTTGATGATTTCTTCCTGACCACACAGACACTGGAGCTGGGTTCATTATGAATTACTGTTATCACACTTTACAAGGGTGCATTGGGTTAATTTTGGATGAATTGATGTTACGCTTTGGGGAGATATTGATGTGGTGTTACCAGCAAGGGGTTTCACCCAAGATAGTTACTTGAATTAATTGTGGGTAGTATGTGTATGTTAATGTGTTGTGGTATATGTATGGATGTGTAAATTTTTCTCAAGGGTGTTAATAATGTATAACTGTATAGTAGCACATGTGTGAACTGGTAAATGAGCTGGCTGATCCAATGCATTGGTACTTAAGAGATCTCAATGAGATAATTCCAGTGGCGAAGCTAGTAGTTAATGAATGGGAAGGCAAAAATGCCTCAACGCTCCATGTGTACAGCACGGGACAATCCCCCCTCCCTTCCTTCCCTATCACTCCGGCACATTGCTTACATACGATGTATACAAAAAACGCTGAGGCAAGTTCAGGTTGCCTCATTCGCTTTAAACGAGCTATGCCGAGTCTCACCTGTCACCATCTAGTGGTTGCTCAGTAAAGCACGTTTCGCCCTAATAAATTCGACAGTCGCGGTAACAATGTATAATCTTTACGTTATGTAGTTCATACGTATTTATAATTTTTATTCTACAGAATTTTTAGGGTAGGCATTGCCTCAATTGCCTCCATGTAACTTCGCCACTGGATAATTCTCTAATATCTTATAAATAATTAGTGTATAATAATCTTATATATAAAAATGAATGTTTCTTTGTTTGTCCCGTATGCATTCCTATACCATTCATCCGATTGCGATGAAACTTCGGTGAGTTGTTGTGCGGACGCCCGCGAAGGTTTCTGAATTAGTGGTTTTTTCGATTGGGTCCTTTGGAGGTTCTTTGGGGTCCTCCACATCTCCTCCTAAACCACTGGACCGATTTCAACCAAACTTGGCACAAATATTTTACGCAAAGGGAGAACCAACATAGGATAGGTGTTTTTTCGAGGGGGTTCTTTGGGGTCTTCCACATCTTCTCCTAAACCACTGGACCGATTTCAACCAAACTTGGCACAAATATTTTACGCAACGGGAGAACAACATAGGATATGTGTTTTTTCGATATGATCCTTCGGGGGGTCCTTTGGGGTCTTCCACATCTCCTCCTAAACCACTGGACCGATTTCAACCAAACTTGGCACAAATATTTTATGCAAAGGGAGAACCAACATAGGATATGTGTCTTTTCGATATAATCCTTCGGGGGGTCCTTTGGGGTCTCCAACATCTCCTCCTAAACCACTGGACCGATTTCAACCAAACTTGGCACAAATATTTTACGCAAAGGGAGAACCAACATAGGACAGGTGTTTTTTTGATACGATCTTCTGGGGGGTCCTTTGGGGTCTTAAAAAACTATTAGATTTGGTTACTATGGCAACCCAATAGAATAGATTCTGTTCTAAATATATTATCGCATTAAATTGAAGACCACGCGAACGAAGTCGTGGGCAACAGCTATTTATTTTTAAGAAACCTACTTTAATTGAACTTTTTTAATTAAACTAACATTTTTATTATGTACAATGTGAAACTCCTTAGCGAAGCATGGGTATTCTGCTAGTATCTTATAAATAATTGGTGTCATGTTGTATTTGCATATCTCGAAACATTTTGTAACAAAACAAAATGTTACAAAAGAATAGTAAATAATAGTGGAATCCGATCCAGAGAAGAAACAAGAAATAATAATTGAAAGCAAATTAAAGGAAACCTAGTTGGTTTAACTTATATAATATTATCAAGAAACCCAGAAATAACCCAGTAGAATAGGGCAGTAAACAGACAAAAATTAAATAAATAAACCTAGTAGGCCTAATCAACTTACCCTGAATAACAACCAAACCCAATAAAGAGTACCTAATCATAAATTAAAATTGTATTAACAAAATTGTATCGACATATTTTAAGGATAGAAAAAGGGACACGAACCTTACAGTTATATGAGTGACATAATATAAATAGTGACACAGACTACTGTTAAACAGTGTTAATTATTTTTGTATGAAAAGTGTTTTATTGTTATTATTAGACAGAATTTTAGTTTATCATACAGACAATAGTTTAGCAGTATAAATAAACTAAAACTGTCAAAAACAATTATTATTATTAAGAGTTTTGTTGTATGTTATAAGATTTTATGTCACCAGTTAATTTATATAAATATATTCATCTCAGGTAGTCAAAGTAGAAATTACAATCAACCATAATAAATTGTTCCACCACATATCATAGAAATTCAAATTAATAAGGTTTTACAGTTATAAACTGAGGCATGTTTAGTATCAAATTGTTTATAATTGTCTAATTAATAATTGTATAAACATTGCATATATAATTAGATTATAATAAAAATATAGATTATAATATTAGATTTGTATAATAATAAAATTATCTATTAAAGGTAATTTATAAAATATAAAGTAGGTAATGGGTGTTGATCCTATAACATTTAACCTGTACATAAATGACCAATCAAAATTTAAGAAATTTGTATGAGTTCTGTGACTAAAAAAGAAGAAATAACACTTAATTGTTAATTGTGATGGAAAACAGTTGAATAGTGTGTGTCTAGATGTAATTAAAAAAAATATATATAAAAATAGATAACCCGTTTGTGAAAGAAGATCTGAAAGACCATCACGAAGATAGTAATCCTTCCACTACAATTTTCATGAACAAGTAATACACACAATCAAGAAAAATCTTCAGAATAAACCAGAAAACCTTCAGAATATCGTCTAGATGTGTAAAGTATAATTTGACAATATTTTTATCCAACAAGGAACAACCACTAGACAATATAACAATTTACACTAACACTAATCACTATTAAACATTTTAAAGTGCAACCAAATTCAATATCTAAGCGAACAGTGATTACAAGGAAAACATTTATTGTACACATTAATAAACTACATTATTTTCTGAGACGGACAAATAGTCATGATGTTGACGTTACTCTAACCTACATGCTTTTACGAAGCGTATTGAATATCGTCAAAACTTGTATGTAACTTAATATATAATTTTTGTAATTTTTTAGATTATAAGTAATATATTATTTGTAAAGGTACTCTCTATTATTAATTAACATGTAAAGGAACTTTTCGTAGCAGCCACAAGAATTCCCACGAAATATATTAAAATTATTTAGTTATTAAATCCTGAGATAAATATCGATTGTGACAACCATATATCGAATGGAATTTTCCAATAATTAAGTTATTAAATCATATCCATGCGTTATTATTTCAGGAACGTAATATATTATACCATTAAGATACTACGGGAACGAGAGTAGTATTATAAATTGGCGTACCAACTAGTGAGGCTGAAATTAGGGAATATTAGGTGAAGAAATTGAAACAACCAAATTAATTTCCTAATTTTTAGCTGGCGACTGCTATAAGTTCCAAGAAATAATAAAGATGCATAAAAGGGCGTCGTCACTGAGACAGACAAAGGAGGCAGAGAAAGAAGTCAGGATGGAAGAGAAAGAAGTAACATCGGTGGAGGATGTGGAAACGGTAGTAAGAGAGGAAGCCAGAGGAGGCCTGGATTTACAACAACTATGGGAATTAATTAAAGAAGACTCTAAGGAGCAGAAGGAAGAATTCACTGAAAACTCAAGGAAACAAAATGAAATTTTGAGTCAAAACTTATTAAAACAAATGGAGGAACAAAACAAGCAAATGAAGGAAGATTTGAAGAGCATCAAGGAAGATCACAGACAAACAAATGAGAAAATAGACGGTATGAAGGAAGAGATTAACGAGAACTCAAGGGTACAAAATGAGAAAATGAGTGAAAATTTAATAAAACAGATGGAGGAGAGATTTGACCAAAACAAAGAAGAAACTAATGAAAATTTTAGGAAACAAAACGAAACCACTAATGAGAGTTTAAAACAGATAAATGAGAAAATTGATAGTATTAAGGAAAGTACTAATGAAACTTTAAGGCAAACTATAAGTGAAAATAATAACCAAATGAAGGAAGAGTTCAGACAAATCAATGAAGAGAATTTAAGAAGAATTAATGGTAGAATTGAACAGGTCAATGATACAATTAACCAGAAGATGGACAAAATCGATAAGGAAAGGAAGCAAGAAACAGCTGACATTAATGAGAGATTAAGAAAAGCTAATGAAACCATTATACAAAATAAAGCAGTGATAAATACCAGAATAGACCAGGTCCAAGAAAATAGTCGTATTCAAATAGAAGGAATACAAAAGGAACAAGAAAATTTAGTAAATTTACAGAAACAAACTGGAGAAAGGTGTGACAATATTAACACTACGGTGAATCATTTAACTGGTCAAGTACGCCAAAATCAAGAAGAAATTGAGTTAATTAGGACCAGACCAAATAATATTACTCATGTTTCCACAAATGAAACCAGAGAAGGGATTAATTTCAAAAATTATCGGAGAAACCCCATGGAATTCCTGGCCAGAATCGAGGAACATTTTAATAAACATCGAATAACTATCTGGAGCTCGATTAGAGAGATGTTGGATGAGCATTTTAGGGAGATTATGGACAACTGGTGGACAGCAACCAGGAATGAGATAGTGGACTACGCTCAATTTAAAAAACTGTTTAAAGAAAAATACTGGTCCGAAGCGATACAAAATATTATAAGGGACAACATTTGTCAGGGAAGATATGATGGAAATAGAGGTACATCTCCAACTACTTACTTTTGGGAAAAGGTGTGTTTGGCGAGACACCTAGAGCCAAGAATACCAGAAGAATCCCTAGTAACTAAAATGGCATACCATTATGACACAGGAATTGCCAGAGCACGCCTGGGAAGCCAGATTAAAACGGTCCACGCAATGGCTGACTTATTAGAAAATTATGAACACGAGGGTTACTACAAAAGAAGCAGACAACGAACTGATCAGTGCGGTTCAAAAAATAATAACCATGGTATGAATCATAATCAATATAATAACATGAATAACCGGAATAGTTATGTCAACGACCATAGTTCCAACCAAAATTTTATTCCAAATAATAACCAACCAGCAAACTTCAATCGAAACCCAATTAACAATAATAAAAACAACAGGCCCAATCAAAATTACCATCCGGGTAATAGAAATAATAATAATTATAATAACTACCGAACAAACCAAAATTATAATAATTTTAGGAGTAACTCAGGAGTTAATAACAATAATAATCAGGGTAATTATAATAATAATCGTCCGTACCAACCCCGAATAAATTATATCAGTGCAGAAGAAGGGGATTACTGGAGATACCATCAACCTCAGAGGAACAGTTTTAATAACAGTTATGATCAAAGAGGAAATCCCAGAGGGATGAGTCACCATTATAACCGAGTAAGAAGTAGAAGCCAGGAGGACTTCCGAGAATCAAGGGGAAGCGAACAATTAGACAACCGAGAGGTTGAACAACCAGGAACCAGCACACCATTCCAGGCAAATCAACAGTCATGCCCGGAAAATAATCATGATAGCCTTAATTTAAACGGAGGGAGGCAGTAATAAACCCTCGCGACCCCTTACTGCTACTAACTACTGGGTACAAAAACCACCAAATTCAAAAACACAGTAATAACAAATTACTACCAACTAATTATGAAAAACTATTTATGGAAAATAAAAGAATTTTGAAGTACAAAAACCACCAAATTCAAAAATATAGTAATAACAAATTACTACCAACTAATTATGGAAAATAAAAGAATTTTGAAGTATAACAACAACCAAAGTTTAAGGACGGATAGTCAAAATCTTACTATTATTTACAATTATTATTTGAAAAATCTTCGAGAAGAACTGTTGGAGGAAACGGTGACAAGTAGAATCAACCAGCATAATGAAATCTTATACATAACCGCTCAAATTGAAGGAATTCCTACACGAATAATGATAGATACTGGTGCAAATGTATCACTTATTAACGACGCTGAACTGGAGAGAATACAGAAACAAAGTAAAAATATAATACCTACCTTACCTGTCAATAATGTTATTTTAATAGGTGCCACTGGGCGTCAAAATAAAACAGTGAGAAAACAAGTGTCATTGGAAATAGAAAGCAAAGGTGTTACAATTAATATTATATGTTTGGTCGCAATCGGCCTACCATTCGAATTATTAATCGGATGCGATATGCTGAGGAAATACTCAGCCATTATTGATTTGAGCAAGGAGAAGGTGTCCTTGAACTCAGAAGGTGTTATGTGGACGGCAGAGTTAATAGGAAGCGATGGTGTACCTCTGAACCGTACCCATCACCAAGTTAGGGAATTAAATTTTTTAAAGAATGACACCCAATGCAGAAAAATAATCTATAATATGACAAATGAAGACCTGTGGAACAGTAAATTACAGGAGATAAGAGAGTTTAGACACCAAGGCACAAATAATTTGACAGCAAAACAAGTAGAAGATCTCATTATGATATATAAGAAGTATAAACATGTATTTTCAGAAAAACCAGGAAAAGTAAAAAACTATCAGTGTAGAATACAATTTAAAGAACCAGCAGAATTCCACAGAAAATCCTATCCTATACCATATTCATTGAAGTTAGAGCT
This sequence comes from Magicicada septendecula, assembly GCA_034769895.1. NCBI lineage: Eukaryota > Metazoa > Arthropoda > Insecta > Hemiptera > Cicadidae > Magicicada > Magicicada septendecula. The sequence continues at coordinate 410,689,316 of CM068369.1, read as the reverse complement.
GAAATTAATAAAATGTTGTTAAATGATATAATTGAGCATAGCCAATCACCATATACTAGCCCAATAGTGGCAATTCAGAAGAAGAACGGGCAGGTTCGACTTTGCTTGGATGCCCGAGAAATAAATAAACATATAGTAAATGATCGCACGTCACCTGGAGAAATAGAAGAAATTCTAAAGAAATTTCATGGTACAAAATTTATCAGTACCTGGGACACAGTTTGTGGTTACTGGCAGGTGGAGTTGCACCCGATGCGTCGAAAATATATGGCTTTTATTTTCGAGGGTAGAAACTACCAGTTTAAAAGATTGCCATTTGGATTAGTCAATCGGTAGCAATTTTTGTACGATGTATGGATCAAGTATTGGGTCAGGAAGCGCTACAATTCACCACAGTTTATGTAGACGACCTGTTGATTACCTCATCCAACTGGGAGGAACATTGTCACAGGGTGGAATATGTATTGAGTAAGTTAGCAGAAAACGACATAACACTAAAACTCGAAAAATCCCAATTAATAGCGAAGGAGGTTCAATTTTTAGGTTTCAATTTGACTGAACAAGGTATTTCCCCATCACAAGAAAAGGTTACTGCAATCCAGAAGTTCCCACCACCAAAGAATAAGAGGCAACTCCAATCCTTCTTAGGACTGTGTAATTACTACCGGAAGTTCCAACGCAATTATTCCGCATTGACATCTAAATTTCAGGAACAGCTGTCTTCCAAAAACAAATGGACATGGGGACATGAACAGGACGCTATACTACAACAGATAAAGGATAAATTCTTAGAGACAATAATCCTTCATCATCCAAATTTTGATCACCCATTCTTTTTGAACTGTGATGCAAGTGATGTCAGTCTTGGGACGGTATTGTACCAAGAAGACACAGAAGGAAACCATTTAGTCATCAGTTTTGCCAGTCGTGTGTTAAACCACTGTGAGAGAAGGTATAATGTTACGGAAAAGGAACTATTAAGCATAGTCTTTGCTTGTAGTAAATTCCGAACGTACATTTTGGGATATCCTGTAACTGTCAGAACAGATCATAAGTCCATCTCATTTTTAAGAAGTTGTAAGCTGAGTCATGGAAGGCTTACAAGGTGGATACTCGCCTTGCAGGAGTATAATATCAAATGGGAATATATTCCAGGGAGTCAAAACGTGATAGCAGACGTGTTGTAGCGGGGCATTTTTGGGCATACCTGAGGTAATAACAGGATTTGTATTTTTTAATAATAAATAACTTGTTGAGTGATAAGGACAGAAATTATAAATTTTGTAACCGAGAGGTAAATTTGTTTGAAATGAAAACAACCGTGGCAACATTGATTGTGCAGAATGGTTTAACAATGTTTTGTAAAACCAGTATGAACGTATTTGATAGCCGACAAGCTGTGTCAAGGTCAGACAATGACGAACACAAAACCAGTAAACACATTATGTAACGGTAAACAAATTATGCAATGAAACATCAGGCGAGCGTTACGTCAGAGCCTATCCTTGATGAGTAATTCCGTTACATAACGGTGACATGCAGCTGGCGGAGTGATATAAACTTTAAGACAATAAGAATTGAACCTCGAACAACAGTTGCTTCACAAAATAGCGCCTATTTCTCACCCCAGTATAACGCCATCACCACTCGCGAGTGGTTCTCTATAAAAAGTTTCGGCAGTAAGTGCGGGCCCGCAACACACCAACAAATGTGAACAATGTCTAATTAAACAATGCACGATTATTACAGTGATCAAAATGTGAAATCAATATAATAAACTCAATAGATCCGCTAGTTACGTTGTGCGTGTAACATCGCCCGGACACAGATGAACAGATAAGTAAACATGAGAAAACATCACTTTAGACAAAAATTTTAAACATTTCAATTTTTTAATAGAAGGAAATAAAATAAAATCTAATATGAGATCTCACGGGGTATAAATTATGTGTGTGTGTGTGTGTGCGTGAGTATGTGAGAATAGATAAATTTAAACAAAGAAGGCTGGTTTGTGAAGATATATAATCATTAAATGTAATTATTGGTGAAATATAATCAAAGAAATATAATTAATAAATAAGACCAAATTTTATGTAAGAAAAATAATTTTAATGACATTCATTTCACGAGTTCATAGTTAAGTTGGCAATAGTATGTAAGTGTAGGAAAAGAAGTTTTATTTTTTGTTGTTGTGTGTATTAAAGAATAAATAAACCTTAGGTTCATTGCCAATATGAATTAAATTAATTATTTCAGCAACCACATTCTGCTCTCCTAGTCCGCTGAAAAGAACCCTCATGAATTATTTTCTTGCAGTTGGCAAGATGGCGCCCGACAAATATACAATGTTAGTTAGTGACTTTTATGTGAAGGTAAGTAGCTTCACATTTGACGCCCAGAACTAGGGACTTAATTCGTGGCTTCACATTTGGCGCCCGAACAGGGACGATTTATATAATAATATTATATAAATATAGGCCCACTGGGAAAGCAGAATGGTTGTTTAAGGTAAAATAAATTTTTTTTTCTTTTCGTACGTAAAATAGACGTAGATAGGGGTTATGTGGTGATGAGTGTGAAAGGTTGATGTTGATATTTTATAGCTGGTATTGTGAAGCAATATGCATAATAATTAATATGTATGATAATTATTAAGTAAGGTGAAGGGTATTATATAAGTAAATTTTGGAATGATTGAAGTATAAAAAAAAAAAAAAAAAAAGTGCATAGAGAGTTACGTAAAGTAGCGCAAAGCGTTATACAAGTAGATACATTGTGGTGTGAAAGTAGATATGATATGTTAGTATTTTATTTACAGTGAGAATTGTAGTATTATAAAATGGAGAATCCAGATTTAAATTTAGAAAACACTCTTACGGAGTCGATGGTAATTGACAATGTATCGGCTCAATCTACCCCGTCGACAACACGAGTTGCAGAGTTGTCGATGGCAGATATATTCAATTTAATGAAAACCATGTCTGAGAATTTAAGTAGTGATATCAATAAAATGAATAGTAGTTTCAACGGGAAGTTTGACGTTCAAAACCATAAATTAGATGAACAGAAAAACGAGATGCAAGAGTTCAAAAGTAGTATAAATAAGAAGTTCGATATCCAAAAGAATAGTTTTGAAGAGTTATTAAAAAATCAGAATAGAGAGTTGAAACATGAAATACAAGAAATGAATAAACATTTAGAAAGCACTCACGAAATAATAAGAAACAGTTTAAATAAGTTAGAACAGAAGTTCGAGAAATTAGGTGACAATGTTTTAAGTAAGACAAAATGTAAAAATGACGAAATAGTAGACAATTTTGAGAGTATAGTGGGGGTGAAGAATAATGATGAAAATATAAAGAATGAGAGTACTGATGAGTTGGTGGAAGGTAGTGATTGTGAAATGTTAATGTGTGTCAGTGAGTTAGAGAGAGAGAGAAAAAATAATGTTGTAGTAGAGTGGGGACAGAGGGCAAATTTTCCCTTTATTATTTATGATGTTTATGATGATTTATTGAGTCCACAAGTGTTGTGGTTGAAGGGCAAGAGTCCCGTATTGGTAGATGAATTGAGGTGTTTATTTTTGTGGAGTAATTGTGTACCCTCTGTCCGGAATAATTGTGAGAGTGTGATGTGGTGTTATGAAGAGAGAGAAGTAAATAGAGAATGGTATGTAACAGAATTGTATAATTTGAATAGAAAGTATGATGAATGGAAAGAAGGTTTAGAAATATATTTGAATAATAATGATTACAATGATTTGATAAAAATAATTAGACCGATAGTGACTGAATGTAATGACGGAGACGTAACAAAAATACCTAACGTAGACTGGTTTAATGAGTATTCTGGTAAAATGAGTGAATTTGGTTGTTCTGGTTATGACACACAAAGTAACCATTTGTTTGTAAATAAAAAGCAACAGTGTTATATAAAACCAAGGTTGATTTGGGACGATGGAGGGTAGACTGTAAGACAATAAAAGACAATTAAACATTTTGTTTTATGGTTGTTTGACATGGCAGATGTGGACATGACGTGAGATACACTTGAACAGTTTTGACGCATATTTTGTAAATAATATTGAATTCATTTGTGTGTATTGTGAAATGTTAAATAAGTAATGTGTATATGTTTTAGAAAATGTTGTATTAATAATAATAATATTATTAATATTTTAGCACTGTAATTAAATAACAAAATAATTATGAAGATAATAGTTAATGATTTGTAGAATGTTAATAATAATTGAAATATGTTATTTTAATAATCAATTGAATTAAATAAGTTGAGATGTTTAGATATTGTCATTGAATGTTATGTGTTTGAATTTTAAAAGGAATTTAAATTGTGTGATGAGATTTGAATTTAATAATCATGAATAAATAAATAAATGTTGAATGGTTTATTTTGTGGAGTTTTGTGGAACCTAATGATTAAAAATATGTGTTAATAATAAATTTTAAGCAATTTTGAAAATCTGATTGCAACACAGGATAAATTCATAATGATGAGAAATAAAAGAGTTAATGAAAAATTTTAAATAATAATGTTTATAAATTTTATATAAATTATTTAAAAGAGAATTGTTTGTTTGATGTATGCTAATAATCCAGGTGTATTGCTATTTGTGTATTATGTTATGTAATGTATTATAATAGTGTGTGTGGCTGGGAGGTTATCCAATGGGATAACGTATTAAAAATTTGATATATTTTAATTAATAATGATGATTTGCTACTCAATAATTTTGTTGGAATTTAAAAATTAGATGCACTAAATACTTCTTATATTGTGTTATTATGTATTATTGTGTTGTTTGCATTTAGTATGTTAGGAATAAGTATTATAAAAATATAATAATATGTTTTCAATGTGTTTACAGATTTTAAAATAAAATGAAAAATAGTTGTAATAAGTAAAATTTTCAATAGGTTGTAAAAGATAGAAATGGGTGATAGTAATTAGTTGAATAAAATGTTTGAATCAGTTCAAGTTGAATTTTGTGGGACATAGATCTGTTCAAATCGAAGTAAAAGTTAAAGAGAATGAGAGATGAAAATAATGCAATGTTGTTTTGAGTTAGTATATGTTATAGAATTTTGAGAAGTATAAGTGGAGACACAGTAGAAATGGAGATTTTATGTAGAGTTTGGAGCGATATATTGTTTATTTGTTGATGTTAATTTGTTGTAATTGAAGTGAGGTTATGAGAGTGAGATTTTTTGGGGATGGTAATTTTGTAGTAGTGGTAGTGTATTTGGGGAGTCCGCAACAAGGGTTGGGACGGGATAGGGACCGATTGGCGCCGGAAAGGGTTACCTAGGGTGAGTCCAGGGACCAACATAAGGAAATGAGTTTTGGGAAGGAAACACGTATCCTATGTACAAAGGGTTAGAGAGTATTTTTTTTTTTTAATATATAAGAGTAGAAGGTGGCGATTGGAGTTAAAATAGTAAGTAGTTAGGGGTAGATAAGGGTTAGTAAAATTTTGATAGAGGGGTGTCATACTAGATAAAGATTTTGTAAGGGAGCATTAGAGTAATAAAAGGGGAAGATTATGAGTAAATGCCAAATGGATAAAGTAAATTATAAGGAATAAAGTAGAATCACCCAAAGTAATGAAATGGAATAATGATGGCCATAATTGAAAAAAAAAAAAAAAAAAAAAAAAAAAAAAAAAAAAAAAAAAAAAAAAAAAAAAAAATTTTTGTAATTTTGAGAAACGAATTAATAAGAGTAAATCAAGTTTAAAAGTAATTTTTTGATTTTATATGTCAATTTAATGATGTAAAGTGTGTAACATTTTAATTGTAAGTTGTTTATTTTAAAATGAATTATTAATGTACTGTGTTTTCTTATGTTAAGTTATGTTAGGTATTCTGATATATACATGTTAGTAATAAGTGAGTAAAAACAAAACCAGTGCTTCTTAGCGCAAACCAGCACCGCTAGGGGGGAACAGATCAGTTGGGGATATGGTGTTGTATAAGGCCACTATTTAATATTTTGATTTGTTGTTTCAGTGTTTGGTGATGCTGTGGCGACGGACCTGAGCTGGCCTGCGCGTCAGGGCAGGGGCGTTGAGTATCTGTCTGACTCTACGGTGTTGGGATCTCGAGAGAGAAGTCCAGTATTGTCATGCAGATGCGGTCACAGTCACCGGACCAAGGGTGAGTTGATTATATTTTTGTAAACCGTAAAGGGGGTTGTGGCGACATATCCTGGCTGATCCCTCTAGCAAGTATGAATGTGTCAATGAGATTTTTTATGCTTCGGCATAAAATATCTCATTGAGGGGGTATTGTAGCGGGGCATTTTTGGGCATACCTGGGGTAATAACAGGATTTGTATTTTTTAATAATAAATAACTTGTTGAGTGATAAGGACAGAAATTATAAATTTTGTAACCGAGAGGTAAATTTGTTTGAAATGAAAACAACCGTGGCAACATTGATTGTGCAGAATGGTTTAACAATGTTTTGTAAAACCAGTATGAACGTATTTGATAGCCGACAAGCTGTGTCAAGGTCAGACAATGACGAACACAAAACCAGTAAACACATTATGTAACGGTAAACAAATTATGCAATGAAACATCAGGCGAGCGTTACGTCAGAGCCTATCCTTGATGAGTAATTCCGTTACATAACGGTGACATGCAGCTGGCGGAGTGATATAAACTTTAAGACAATAAGAATTGAACCTCGAACAACAGTTGCTTCACAAAATAGCGCCTATTTCTCACCCCAGTATAACGCCATCACCACTCGCGAGTGGTTCTCTATAAAAAGTTTCGGCAGTAAGTGCGGGCCCGCAACACACCAACAAATGTGAACAATGTCTAATTAAACAATGCACGATTATTACAGTGATCAAAATGTGAAATCAATATAATAAACTCAATAGATCCGCTAGTTACGTTGTGCGTGTAACATCGCCCGGACACAAATGAACAGATAAGTAAACATGAGAAAACATCACTTTAGACAAAAATTTTAAACATTTCAATTTTTTAATAGAAGGAAATAAAATAAAATCTAATATGAGATCTCACGGGGTATAAATTATGTGTGTGTGTGTGTGTGCGTGAGTATGTGAGAATAGATAAATTTAAACAAAGAAGGCTGGTTTGTGAAGATATATAATCATTAAATGTAATTATTGGTGAAATATAATCAAAGAAATATAATTAATAAATAAGACCAAATTTTATGTAAGAAAAATAATTTTAATGACATTCATTTCACGAGTTCATAGTTAAGTTGGCAATAGTATGTAAGTGTAGGAAAAGAAGTTTTATTTTTTGTTGTTGTGTGTATTAAAGAATAAATAAACCTTAGGTTCATTGCCAATATGAATTAAATTAATTATTTCAGCAACCACATTCTGCTCTCCTAGTCCGCTGAAAAGAACCCTCATGAATTATTTTCTTGCAGTTGGCAAGATGGCGCCCGACAAATATACAATGTTAGTTAGTGACTTTTATGTGAAGGTAAGTAGCTTCACATTTGACGCCCAGAACTAGGGACTTAATTCGTGGCTTCACAGTGTTATCTCGAATAAACCTGGACACCCAGACATTTGAGGGTGAGAAAGAAAGGATTATCAAGGTGTACAACATTCTCAAAAGTAGATCTGATTTGGAGGCATTATTACAAAATATCAGAGCTAATCAGTTATTAGACCCAAAATTAATAAAAATCAAGGAACGTATGGCGAACCAAAACTCTTCAATATACCAATTCTATTGTGAACAAGAAGGAATTTTATTTATAAAAAATACATTGAACCAAGAAGACTGGAATGTAATCATTCCTAGAATCATGGAGAAAGAACTAGTGTTGGAATATCACATAAGATACGGACATATGGGTGCAGTAAAGTAGTGAAAGCATTGTAGGAGAATTGTTACATTAAGAACATACACAGGAAGGTACAAAATTATATAAAACCCTGTCATATCTGCCAATTGGTCAAAATTAATAATGAACGAAGGGAAGGTGTAATGATACCTATATCGTCAGAACAAAAATTGGAAAAATTATTCATTGACATATGTGGACCATTTCCTAGGAGTGAAGGTAGAAGCCGGTATAAATACCTTATAATCATTATGGACCACTTCACCAAATTCACCAAATTGTATCCAATCAGTCGAGCAACTACGCAGAAAATTCTTGAAGTAATAACTACTCAATACATTCCAAAAATAGGAATACCTGTTTCAATAGTTACAGACCATGGTACACAGTTTCGAGGCAGAAAATGGAAGAACACATTGTTAGAACTGAACATCAAAAGCTATAAGACCTCCGTATACCACCCCAGTAGCAATCCATCAGAAAGAATACTGAGAGAGGTTGGTAGAATCTTAAGAACCTATTGTCATCAACAACAAAGGAAGTGGCCTGATTACTTATCAGCCACAGAAGATTTTTTAAACTTGGCTTATCATCCATCTATAAATTGCACTCCATACACTGCCATGTATGAAAAACAACCACCCAGAGAGATCCAAGAATTGATTAAATTTCCTAAGTCTCCACCGTACCAATTTAATAAATTAAAATTCTATAATCAGGTGATGGAAAATCTGGAAAAACGCAGAAATAAATACCAGAAAATAAAGGGTAAAATAATTAAATATGAAGCAGGAGAGAAAGTTTTGTTAAAGAACAGGGAATTGCCTAGCACTCTAGAAGGGATATCAAAGAAATTATTATTACTATACATTGGACCCTACACCATAACAAAAAACAACAACAACAACAACACGTACGAATTAACCGACCCATTTGAAAGAAGATCAAGAGCAATTATAATCAACAATCCATGAAAAAATATCATGAGGAAGAAAAGGAAAAATAACATAAGTAATTATGTCCTCACACCTAATGAAGTGTTCAGAAATAATTACTTCTGAAGGGAGGCAATATGTAACGAAACAAAATGTTACAAAAGAATAGTAAATAATAGTGGAATCCGATCCAGAGAAGAAACAAGAAATAATAATTGAAAGCAAATTAAAGGAAACCTAGTTGGTTTGACTTATATAATATTATCAAGAAACCCAGAAATAACCCAGTAGAATAGGGCAGTAAACAGACAAAAATTAAATAAATAAACCTAGTAGGCCTAATCAACTTACCCTGAATAACAACCAAACCCAATAAAGAGTACCTAATCATAAATTAAAATTGTATTAACAAAATTGTATCGACATATTTTAAGGATAGAAAAAGGGACACAAACCTTACAGTTATATGAGTGACATAATATAAATAGTGACACAGACTACTGTTAAACAGTGTTAATTATTTTTGTATGAAAAGTGTTTTATTGTTATTATTAGACAGAATTTTAGTTTATCATACAGACAATAGTTTAGCAGTATAAATAAACTAAAACTGTCAAAAACAATTATTATTATTAAGAGTTTTGTTGTATGTTATAAGATTTTATGTCACCAGTTAATTTATGTAAATATATTTATCTCAGGTAGTCAAAGTAGAAATTACAATCAACCATAACAAATTGTTCCACCACATATCATAGAAATTCAAATTAATAAGGTTTTACAGTTATAAACTGAGGCATGTTTAGTATCAAATTGTTTATAATTGTCTAATTAATAATTGTATAAACATTGCATATATAATTAGAGTATAATAATAAAATTATCTATTAAAGGTAATTTATAAAATATAAAGTAGGTAATGGGTGTTGATCCTATAACATTTAACCTGTACATAAATGACCAATCAAAATTTAAGAAATTTGTATGAGTTCTGTGACTAAAAAAGAAGAAATAACACTTCATTGTTAATTGTGATGGAAAACAGTTGAATAGTGTGTGTCTAGATGTAATTAAAAAAAATATATATAAAAATAGATAACCCGTTTGTGAAAGAAGATCTGAAAGACCATCACGAACATAATAATCCTTCCACTACAATTTTCATGAACAAGTAATACACACAATCAAGAAAAGTCTTCAGAATAAACCAGAAAACCTTCAGAATATCGTCTAGATGTGTAAAGTATAATTTGACAATATTTTTATCCAACAAGGAACAACCACTAGACAATATAACAATTTACACTAACACTAATCACTATTAAACATTTTAAAGTGCAACCAAATTCAATATCTAAGCGAACAGTGATTACAAGGAAAACATTTATTGTACACATTAATAAACTACATTATTTTCTGAGACGGGCAAATAGTCATGATGTTGACGTTACTCTAACCTACATGCTTTTACGAAGCGTATTGAATATCGTCAAAACTTGTATGTAACTTAATATATAATTTTTGTAATTTTTTAGATTATAAGTAATATATTGTTTGTAAAGGTACTCTCTATTATTAATTAACATGTAAAGGAACTTTTCGTAGCAGCCACAAGAATTCCCACGAAATATATTAAAATTATTTAGTTATTAAATCCTGAGATAAATATCGATTGTGACAACCGTATGTATCGAATGGAATTTTCCAATAATTTGAATTTATGTTACACAGATTAAACCATTATGTTATTAAATCATATCCATGCGTTATTATTTCAGGAACGTAATATATTATACCATTAAGATACTACGGGGATAAGAGAGCAATATTATAATGTTAGTCAACTTAAGTGTCTGTATGAGTTGCAACATCAGTGTATTCAACGATCAGATTCAAGTGTACTCAATTATTGTGTAGACATACATTGCTGTATGCAGATTAGTGTATGTAAAAGAAAAATTAAGCCATCTTACTATCAGCAACTGTTATGCACTCATGAGATTTTAATAACTGAATTCCATTTAATGGATTAACTATTTGTATGTGTTGCAACTGAAGGAATTAATAACAGCTTTAAAGAGTATAATTGTTATACAATCTCAAATTTATAATTTTTATAAATTTATAAAAGAAACAAACACCAATAAATAAGAAACTTGTTATTGTTATACGAGTATTTCATTCTGCAACTCCTGTCACCACAACCAGTAGACATGTTTCAAATGGTAGCTTGGGTTCCAGCACATTTTATGCTTCCTCTAGGCTGAGTGCCTAGTCTTAAATATTAAGTTACCCCCTAAAAAAAAAAAAAAAAAAAAAAAAAAAGGGGGGAGGTTTGATTTATTGAATGGAAGTTTATAGAATCTATGGTTGACTAGTTGTAATAGATGTTAGCTGAAAACTTTGCATGTGGGTCTAGGCATGTCATGCTGGTGTCAGGACTTGCAAACTCTGAATTGATGTTGGGAAATATATACAAGAACTTTGAGAGAGTTTAAATTTTGCCTCTGTTGAGATTTTAGATTGAATAATGTTTAAATTGATTTGAATTAAATGCATTTAAGAAAATTAATTGAAATTTTGATTGATTTAAATAATTAATGGAATTTTAGATTTAATTGAATGTTGAAATGAAATGAGTAGAGATTTATTGGGGTTAACATGTGTTAGTATGTAAGCGTCATTGTTGTAATAGTGATGTGGGGTTATTAATATGATATTAATATTATGTCAAGGGTGAAATTGGACATACTTTATAATTCTGCCGACACACACAAATTTTAGAAAATTCTTGATATGATCAGGTTCCGTCAGTCCTTGTCTGTTTTGGCTGTGACCCGTTCAGTTTGTGAGGTGTGGACTTATCCTCCATGGCACACCAGGTTATGCAATGACTTGCTACTTCTTGTCTCTGCATGTGCGTTTTTTAATGATTTATGGAGCTAGGTGCTCATGTTATAATGCGGATTATCTTATGGTATAATGGATGGTTTAATTAACTGATGAATGCGGTGATGGTCCGACCGGATGTCTTGGAATTGTAATTAGTTGATGAGACTTGATAAAATTTTGCAATTTTGGTCACACATCGATGTACCGTTTTTTTTTGAAAATTATTTAATTGTTGTAGCTCAGGTGTATTTGTTACTTGATAAATGTGATTGAGTGTTAATTTATTTAAATGTGATGTGTTGTTGTTTGTGGATTATGTAGTGTGAGTTTATACATTCAATGTGTTCGTGATGTTTTCTTCTGGTGATTTCGAGGAGCTCTCTCTCTCTCTCTCTGCCTTTCGTATACACCCCTTCATTGCATCGATAGAGTACTCTGGGGGCCACTTGAAGGAAATCAAGTTCTTCCTTTTCTGTGTTGTTGTAATATGTGGTGTTAAACGGTTGTTTGTGTTTTTTTTCTGCAAATATGGAAATTTGAAGGTAATAATTAAGTTTTGGCTATCATGGGTAGCGTCGGTCAAGAATTTCCCAGTTGTTTTTGGATTTGGTCCACGCCGCATTTTAAGGTAGGTGTCCCACGTCATGGCGATGTCTGTTTATTCGGGCTGTGCTGTAGAAAAGTACCCCCCCTACTTACTCACATATTAAGGTTAGCAATTTGATAAAGCGATCTGGGATTGATGTTCGTGTACCCTCGGGGCGGTCTTCTCTGCCTAGTTAATCGGGGCCATCCGCCCTAGTGTAGGGAGGTGGATCACGCACATACCAAGGCTTGTAGTCGCCTTGTGGTGTTGTGTGTGCGTGGTCGGTCCACGAGGTGGACAATTGTAGAGTGAGAAGGTGGTCACTCACATATCAAGGTTAGTGATACCTTGTTTGGTCCTATGGACGCGTATGTGAGTGGCAGCAGTAGGAGTAGGTGGAGGTCACCAGTGAGGGTGACGTGTAGGGGCGGTCCCGTGGGGTTGGCATGGCGGAGAGGGTCGCGTGGGGATGATCGTTGGTGAGAGGTGTTGTTCAGTCCTCGGAAGGGGGAGATAGAAGTTGTCCTGATTAGGTATCGGTCCTTGGGTCTCAGTTTGTGAGTTGGGAGGCCTTAGGAGGTCAGAACTCAGAGGGGCATCCCGAATCTCGTCTTTCGTCTTTTCTTCTTTTATCTCTTGTCGCTGTGTGCTGACCCTGATCAAGTCAGCATGCAGTACCCACACACTCACATAGATACACTCCCATGCACACATGCATACACACTACACTACTTCTTTCTTCTTTCGTTTTCGCTCTGAGCCTCTGTTCTCCTAAGTGCGGATAAGTGTCTGAGTTTCCCAGGAGAGCCAAAGAATTTATGAGTAATTAAGAGTCCGGAGGATGGTGAGTATCATGGACTATGGGTTGCCTATTCTAAGATTAGTTTTCCTTGGGGCAACCAGGTTGCCCTTTTGGGGTGAGGCTGTGCTGAACTGTGTTCAGATTTTAAAACCCGCTCGTTCTCAACCGCATTTAAAACTTGCGCGACTGCCACGGCTTTGTGACCGCGCGTCGTCGTAAAGTGAGTGAGCCAGACTATTTGTCAACCACAGTGACGAAATCAGTTCGTTCCCGTACAGCTGATTGTGGCTGCACCATGACGGGGTTAGTTTTCGTGGTTAAAATACGCAGTCGAGTCTCCCTCATTTCTCATCTTACACTCGACTGAATCATTTCGGACTGGCGGCATTATTTTCCTGTATTCGTTCTTCTACTAGCATGGAAGCGTAGTTCTAAAGTGTCCCAGGTAAGCCTCAAAACATATTAAAGTAGTCTAATGGAATTATGCGCGATGATTTATTTAATTAAAGGATGTGTGTGTTGATCAGCATGTGCATGTGGGTATGTACTTGTCAAGTCAGATATTTGCGACTTTAAAAGAATATCTTACACTCAACTATTTATTAATTGTAAATTAAATTAACCCTGTTATGCATAAAATTTATAAGTAGATTCAGTTAGTTAAAATCAGGGAAGTAATTTTAGAAGTGGAAGAAAGTGCTTGGGTTATATTTCAAAATTAAGATATGATTTAACAACATTTATGTAACTGTGTGGCGTTTGTGTGGGCGAGCTGTAAGTGAGCATGTATAAAGTTTTGTTTGACACCCAATACATATAATACATGTCCTAGGGTTCTCGGACCAGCTGATGAAGGGGTGTCAGAGGATGACCGTCCATCTGTCATCCTCTCATGCAGAGAAAAGCATATAAGCTCCTCAACACCGCCAGTCACGAACAGCCCACAGATGAGGATGCAGCTCCAGAAGTAACCCTACTGTCATCACCTGTGTATCTGAACCACATGCCCGGATAAAACTAAAGTTGGAAAACTCAGGTGGGATCTTTCTGTATATATCATTTCTTCTGACATCTACTACTTTCCTCCAGTTTAATCTGCAGAAACCATGTGGAAAACAGACTTATAAATTGTAAAATCATGAAACATTAAACTGTAAAGTTGTAAAGTTTGGTGTGAACATGCATCAGGCATGTGTGAAACTGTAGTCTGCTTTTGTAAGATAGGATCCCATACTCAATTAATTGTGATGTTACATTATTCTAATATTTATATTACTCATGTAAAGAAGGAATATTTACACACACATATATACATATATATATATTATAACGATTCATGATAGCGTCCTATCAGAGTGTTATATGAAAGCTATAGACGGTACGAGTATAACGCCGTAAGGAAGAGAGAGAGCGTATAATCGCAGCCATCTCACTCTAACCACGTCACCGCTACATTAGAATCCAGTTCAAACATGTAATTTTACTCAAAGCGAATTATCAGTTCAACCTGCGATAACTTCAAAAGTTATAAATATATGGCAATTCTGAAAACAGCATTGTATTCAGCAAGAAAAGCTTTATAAGTAGCCGCAATCTCAGTTAATATAATTAACAATTGAAGAAGTTATATGGATAACGCACGCCAACAGGAATAACGAGAGAATTATGCTACGTAGGAATAAGGTGTTTTCACACACACACACAGATAAAGACCTAAGCAAGATCTGTGGTCAGATCTTTGGAAACACATTTGCAAATACCTGTAATCAATCGATTTGCAAATACAGGAAGTACGATTTTGACAAGAAATTCTCTGCCGTTTGAAACATGTCACGGAGTGTTTGACCGACCTGTTCGAGATTGTCAAAACTGGAAAAACACATGATTCATTTGTACAACCAATCAGCAGCCCGTATTTAAAACTGACGCCAGCTTAAAGCGAGGGGTAGCATCACTCTTCGTTCGGTACTTAAACACACTAGACGTGTATAATTCACATACAGAAATTTTTAAATCATGCAAAAGTGCAAATTAAGTTCTAATTCGAGAAGTAGTCCGCAGTGTAGATGAATACATAACGTTCAATAACACTCGCTGCGTAAAACAACCGTTAATTAATTAAATAATTAATTAATTAAGCGGCATCAGCCATGAAGGACCTGTGCTACAGAAGGCTACAGCATCTGTAATTGCCAGGGCATCTTCAACAGCATTGATCAACATCCCTTCTTCTGTGCAACACCATCAAAAGGAGGACCTCTACGGATTCCTATCTTTGGTCAACGCATCAAACAGTAAGAAATAGATTCATTGATCAATGAAATAAGCGCTAAACAAATAATAAAACAATAAACAATTTTAAAAAGACACTAAGAAAAGCACACTTTGTATTTTAACTGTAAATTTAGCTCTAATATAGTATAGGAGTGTTGAATGGAAAGTGGTGTGTAGTATTGGACGTGCAAATTATTGCAGACCTGTTCTTTAGCACTGGTTTGGGAGATAGAAATCTCTTAATCAAACCAGATAAGAGCTATAGGTCGTTTGAGCGTCTTAATCATTACTTTTCACACTCACTCAGTAAATATAAGTGTTAGGGTAGAATTAAGTCCTACCATTAAAAATTTAAAGTTTAAAAATAATAAATTAAATGTTCATTAAAATAATCAAGAAATATTAAAGTGTTATTTGTAACGATTCCCCTTGAAAACCACAATCACTGAACGAATCCTGAGAAAGAGTGTCTCCATGCGCTGAGCTAAGCTGAAACCGTGTCATTTGTATCTGGGATTTGTTCTGGCGCCCAGGTAAAGTAATATCACGGGTAAGTAACATTTTATCTAACATCACAAATATTAGATAATTGTGTTATATGAAAGGTAGCGTTGTATATATTTGGCGCCCAACGTGGGGCCCGATTAAACTCACAAAATTATATAAATAAAGTTATATAATTTGGCGTTGCTTTTACCCAAGTGATTAGTTAAATTGTAATATTAATAAATGTGAAAATAAAGTGGAATTCAAGGTTACAAATAACTATTAAATAATTGTTAAATTTATTTGTTAAAAATAATAATAAAATTTAAAAATGGCAAAATCATCAGCAGTAGATATGGCAGCAATTGAGCAAATGTTTAAACAGTTGACCACTAAAATGGATGAAAATAAGAATCAATTATCTAGTGAAATAAAAGATACTAATAATAAAATCGAAATTACTAATAGTAAAATTGAAAGTACAAAAAGTGAAATAAAAGATATCAATAATAAAATTGATGAAAATAATAAAAGTTTAGAAGAAAGTAATCAAAAATTGTTAACAGATGTTAATAATAAAATAGAACAAACTAATAAATATTTTTCCAGTGAAATGAAACAAATAAATGAAAATTTATCTAGCCAAATAGAACAAAGTAGTAAAGAGGCTACATTTAAAATAGATGAAGAAATATCTAATCTAGCTAGTAAATTAGATAGTACTAATAATAAAATAGACGAGAGTAATAGTAGGTTTGATAAGCATACCGAAGAGGTTAAAACTACGCTAGATGAGTTTAGAAAACAAGTAAACACTAATTTTCGCCGTCAAGACGAAAAGCTAAATAAATTTAGAAATGAATTACATGAAAGGTTAGAACAGAAAGTAACCCTCATTAATCAACAATTCAGTGAAGTAACTGCTGAATTAAAAACACAAACACTTCTAAATAAAGAAGAAATCCAGAATACTAGGGAAGAGTGTACCCAACTGGGAGTAAATATTAATGAAGTTAAGAAACAGGTAGAGAGTAAGGCTAACAGTGACGAAGTACATCAAAAGGTGGAACAACAGTTAAAGGTAATGCTGGAGGATCTGACTAAGGCAATGAAGTCACAGCAAACCAAAGTAGTGAGGTGTGGCGGCTATAAGGAAGAACCGGAAAACCTTGCATTTTCAGGAAACCCACATGAGAATCCTGTGGAATTCCTAAAGCTGTTTGAAGCCTATGTAACTCGTGTAAATCCACTGATGGACGATGAGGATAAGAAGGACATGTTAGGCCGATTTCTCAAGAATTGGGCAGGTACGTGGTGGAAAGTCATCTCAGACAGAGTCCAAACCTACTCAGACTTTAGAGAAAAATTTCTAGCTCAGTACTGGAATACCAAATATACTGTTACTCACCGTCTATGGCCTTTCCGTGATGTTATTTCATTGTTTTCATGTTTCGAGGCACTTGCCTCATCATCAGAACTTTATAAAAACTAATGTATGTCATCAATGATGACATGTGTCAAAATACTAAAACACAATACGGCATTAAACTATGTACAGAACTTGTTTTAAAAATGAGCACGTCAATGTTGGGTGTGCCTTGCAAGACAACACGCGCCGTACTGACGAAATCTAAGTTTTATCTCAACCATATCGCATAGCGGTATTGTACAGTATATTTGATTTATATTGTAATTGGTCGTTCAACACGTGTGGCTTGGTACTGGCGTCGTTATATGCTTTATAAATCTCATATTCTTCAAGGGCGTTCAAATAACGCCCTTTATTGCAGAAATGAAGGGGTATTAGATTCGAGCTAAAATCCGTGTAACTGTGATTGTTGTCTATAAGGTGCCTGGCAAAATTTGACTTGATGTTGTCAAAGTTGTAAACTCGTGTAGGGGGTCTATGTTCAGAAAATCTTTTCAAAAAACCTCGACCCGTCTGGCCCACATAAAAAGCCTCACAGTCGTTGCAGACTAGCTTATAAACTCCTGTTTTATTTTCAAGACTGGTATGTTCACGGAAGCGGAGATTATTTAAGATGTTATTACTGGTCTTATAGGAAACAACTATGTTGTTGACTTTATTAATGGTTGACTTAAAAATTCCTGGCATGAAATGCGTATAAGGTGCCACAATGTACTTGCGTGCCTTTGTTTCGAGGTTCTCATTTCTATTATTTATATCTTTAGTTTTATTTTTAATAGCGTTACTCTTCTTTTTCTTTTGTTTTTTAAAATATTATCTATTATTTTTTCGAAGTACCCGTTGTTAAACGCAATGACTTTAATGGTGTTTAATTCTTCGATGTAATCCTCGATGCCAAGGGGTATAGATAATAGGCGTCGAGGGGTATATACCCATTGGCATCGAGGATTACATCGAAGAATTAACAACAACAAGCAGTGTAGCTTGAAGGAGTGCAGTTACCAACTCCAAACCAGGATTTTCTATATACGACGGTAAGCTATATAAGCTATGTTCCCATAGGAGGAAGAATAAACAAAATAATGACCCATGAAGAAATAATAATTTGAGCAATAAGGTATATAAATCAAACCTGGTCAAATAAAATAAATAAATAATTGTTTTGAATCAAGGTCTAAGATAATAATAATAAATTTTATATAAATAAAGGTTAATATTTTTATTTAAATTATTGACATTAATTAATCCAAAATGATGATTAAAAATGATCATATAAATTTCAATATACCATGTTAGGTTAAGCAACATTGTAATCTTTAGTTATAAGATAGATGTAAGCAACATTGTAGTAGTGCAAGTTTTGTGCGAGAAAAAGTACTAAAGTAAATGTGCAAAATTTTAATCAGTTAAAACTGTACATTAGAAAAAATTAATGATTTTAAATAATCAATTTTTTTATACCGAGTGGGGGTATATATAACGATTCATAATAGCGTCCTATCAGAGCGTTATATGAAAGCTATAGACGGTACGAGTGTAACGCCGTAAGGAAGAGAGAGAGCGTATAATCGCAGCCATCTCACTCTAACCACGTCACCGCTACATTAGAATCCAGTTCAAACTGTAATTTTACTCAAAGCGAATTATCAGTTCAACCTGCGATAACTTCAAAAGTTATAAATATACGGCAATTCTGAAAACAGCATTGTATTCAGCAAGAAAAGCTTTATAAGTAGCCGCAATCTCAGTTAATATAATTAACAATTGAAGCAGTTATACGGATAACGCATGCCAACAGGAATAACGAGAGAATTATGCTACGTAGGAATAAGGTGTTTTCACACACACACACACAAACACACACACACACACACACACACAGATAAAGGACCTAAGCAACAATATTCTGTGGTCAGATCTTTGGAAACACATTTGCAAATACCTGTAATCAATCGATTTGCAAATACAGGAAGTACGATTTTGACAAGAAATTCTCTGCCGTTTGGAACATGTCACGGAGTGTTTGACCGACCTGTTCGAGATTGTCAAAACTGGAAAAACGCATGATTTATTTGTACAACCAATCAGCAGCCCGTATTTAAGACTGACGCCAGCTCAAAGCGAGGGGTAGCATCACTCTTCGTTCGGTACTTAAACACACTAGACGTGTATAATTCACATACAGAAATTTTTAAATCATGCAAAAGTGCAAATTAAGTTCTAATTCGAGAAGTAGTCCGCAGTGTAGATGAATACATAACGTTCAATAACACTCGCTGTGTAAAACAACCGTTAATTAATTAAATAATTAATTAATTAAGCGGCATCAGCCGTGAAGGACCTGTGCTACAGAAGGCTACAGCATCTGTAATTGCCAGGGCATCTTCAACAGCATTGATCAACATCCATTCTTCTGTGCAACACCATCAAAAGGAGGACCTCTACGGATTCCTATCTTCGGTCAACGCATCAAACAGTAAGAAATAGATTCATTGATCAATGAAATAAGCGCTAAACAAATAATAAAACAATAAACAATTTTAAAAAGACACTAAGAAAAGCACACTTTGTATTTTAACTATAAATTTAGCTCTAATATAGTATAGGAGTGTTGAATGGAAAGTGGTGTGTAGTATTCGACGTGCAAATTATTGCAGACCTGTTCTTTAGCACTGGTTTGGGAGATAGAAATCTCTTAATCAAACCAGATAAGAGCTATAGGTCGTTTGAGCGTCTTAATCATTACTTTTCACACTCACTCAGTAAATATAAGTGTTAGGGTAGAATTAAGTCCTACCATTAAAAATTTAAAGTTTAAAAATAATAAATTAAACGTTCATTAAAATAATCAAGAAATATTAAAGTGTTATTTGTAACGATTCCCCTTGAAAACCACAATCACTGAACGAATCCTGAGAAAAAGTGTCTCCATGCGCTGAGCTAAGCTGAAACCGTGTCATTTGTATTTGGGATTTGTTCTGGCGCCCAGGTAAAGCAATATCACGGGTAAGTAACATTTTATCTAACATCACAAATATTAGATAATTGTGTTAGACGAAAGGTAGCGTTGTAATATATATATATATATATATATTATAACTATTATTTTTAAAAGACTGTCATGTTTTGTTTAATTATTTATTATTATTAGTTCGTTTGTTCAAAATTTTTTAAAAGGTTTATGTTTAAATTCTCTTGAAGCACTGGTAGATTTACCTTTCACTTACCACTGATGAGTGTAGTCAGTCTTCCAAAATAGGCCCTGTAATACACTGAAATGTCACAACACAGTTTATAAAATATATCACAGGTGTATTTGTGTATGCACAGTAATTAAAATGACTTTGTATATTTGATACTGTTTTGAAGTTCAAATATTGGCCGCTCGTTCGCCGTACTGCCACTTTAGAAAATAATTGCTCTGCTAATATTTTAGTTATTGCCTATTATGAAATGAAAGACTGATTCTGAGGTAAGAAAATTTGTATTTTATTAACAACAAGTTAATTTTAAATTAGAATCCTTTAAAACAATTAATAAACGTCAAAAAACAAGTTAGCTAGTTATTGAGATTCTTAAAACTCAGGGCTGGTAACACTGATTATTTTATATTGTATGGTGTTAACCTTGTTTGGTTAGGTTTAGTTTACAATTACCAAAAGTCATGTGTTCTTTTAGTTAACATGATACAGGATACAAAATTGCTGAAATATAACAATAATACATTATAGAGAGTTATTACAAATCAAGAAAACAAGTTTAATTATGATATTTAAAATTATCGTATTTGTTCCACCTGGAGTCAACTCACCAGCTAGGTGATGGAGTGTATGACACGATTACAAATACAGTGTGTCAGAATAATATTACTTGGATGGTTATTAATAACAAAATATTTTATAATTAATTCATAAACTCATTTTAACTGAGTAGATTCAAGCTTATATAATTTTAAAACATAACTCAGTATGAATGTTACAACTTTCGTAACATATAGGTTTGATTGCCTTTTACTCAAAGTGAATTAATAAAATATTTCATTTGATGGCATTAAAATCTTAAAACTATATATAACATTTATTCGTGGTAAGTACATTTTTTATTAACTGTAATGATTGTTCTCTGTTGTTATTTTATAAATGATTAGACTTCGTATTAGTTATAGTCAAGTTAGCATCTATATTCAATCTTGTTTACGTCAATATTCGTTATAACATGAAATTCATTTGTTATCTTCTTAAAAAAATCAATAATATTTTATTTAAATTAATAAAATGGAGAACTTTTGTTCAAATACTGGTTAATTAACAATTTTTTAATTAGTTTAGCCGTGTACAACTGTACTTGACTAAAGTAGTACCAACGTAAAATTTTACTATTTGGTAAATATTAGTTTTCATTCAAATATCGTTAATACTATCGAAATTACCCTTAATTTCCCACTCATCATCGCCGATATTATACACTGGCGATGGCTGGATTATTATTTCACATCACTCATTGCACTTCACTCGCTATAGGTTATGCACTTTGGTGAGGTTAGATTTACTTGTTTATACTGGGGGGACGCGCACATTTTAAAATCTTGCTCCCGACGAACACTCATTCCGTTCACTCTGATGGTTAACAAGCTTGTAGTGTGTTCCTTCGAAGTTGCTGTCGGCGTCTAATGAAATCAGCTCTTTCTATTGGTTGAAAATCTGTTAATCTCGTTCCCATATGCCTTAAAAATTAAGAAATTTTATTTCTTAGCATCGGTCCTTTGGGTTTGAGATTATGTCGATGACGCGATCATTCCTTTTTGGAATTGAAGGAAAACTTATTATTGTTTATAACTTTCTTATTACATTTCGAATTAAGAAATTAATTTTATCACTATTTTGCGGATATTTGGCTCTTTATTTAGAGTCCACTCAAGCTATAAATCCGTCCATAATTAACCTAAATAACTTTTCGATAATGCACCTTTCGTGGTTCTTAATTACACTTAAGTTTTTCCACTTTATTACAATATATTCTAATTCTAACACTTATAGTAGACATTTAGAGTCCTTTTCTCTTAATAACTACTTCTAAATACTAAAATATGTACAATTCTGTTAAATGCTCTTTAGGCGTGTAAGCCCTATATGTCCTTGCATTTATATTTATTACTTCTAATACATAACTCATAATAATATACTTCTTAGGTGTTTATGTTGTACCTTAAATATTCATACACCTTTGGTGAAGCTTTGTTCCCCTTTATGGTGCTTTATTTATTTACATGGTATGGCTTTAATACACCATGTCATAGTTCTGTCACATTGATATACATATTTTATTATTATTTATGCTTAATGGATGTATTTTTATCCATTAATGTGTACTTACACCTTGTATACTGTTTGTCTTGTGTGTATAATACTTCCTGCTATGTTAAACATTCATAAATTTCAGTAGGATTGGTAATTACATCTAGTCCCATTGGTCATGTATATTTGTTTATTATTATTTTCACATAAATTTATGTATTTAATATTTGTTAAAGGTTCTCATAGATGTACCGAGTATTCTAGTTACTACTGTCAAACTATTTTCCTCTCCTTTATTAAGTTTAAGTGAGTATTTTGTGTAACTCTGATAGTCACCTTGTGTTTTGGTAATCTGGCTATGGTTTGTTTAAATAATATAGATTATATAATTGTGTTTCTCAATTCATATTGGGTTCATCATGTTACTCATTTATCATAGTTTGGTTGTTGATTTGAATAATTACCTTTGTCTGCATTTTTCTAATTGTTATTTATGATTTTGTGTTGCAGATTCTGTTCAGTTGAGGTTATGTGTCTCCTACTGAATTCCTAACAATGCTTATCTGGATTTGTTCATTTTCTTGTTTAATTACTATATTTTTACTATGCTAAGTTATTACTATTATCTATTACAATATTTTCCTTATTTTATTCACATTATATACTATTTGTTTACACATTATTATTTAATTCTTACTTGTTATTGTCATACATATTATGTGTTTATATTTAGGTTTGGGTAAACTGCTTTGTCTTTCTATAACAGGTTGTCTTATTCTCAATGCATTAATAATTACATTATATATTAGTTTTATCCTTTATTCTCTTTTAATTTAAACATATATCTTATTAAGGATTTCATATTTAATTTCAGTCATTATTGAGCAATTATTTCTCTCTTTATTATCAGTGCATTTGTGGTCTTTTTATGTTTTTATTTTATCATATTCTTGTTTCATAAATCATACACTAATTCTTTGTGTTGTTTATTCGGGGTTTACTATCTATTTTTGTTAACACTTCCTATCTTCATCTTCCATGAATATTGTACTTTTATTGTTTGTGTTGTTTAGTTTGGGATTGTGATATTTAGTATTAATTGATGCACTTATATAAGACACTCACTATTATTGTTTGTGGCTGCTTATTAGTTTGTCGATATTTTGTTCTTGGTCACCTTTTCTTCTTCATGTTCTTCCTTGTTCGGGGTATTATAATTCACTTATTTGGCATTCTTAACACATGCCTTATTAACTTCTTATTAGTTGGGTATTTGTTCCATCTAAAATTATCTTCCTTGTCGTAGTGTCTTCCTCACACTGGGAATGTTATTGTCTCATCCTTATTCAAGATTTTTCATGGTTTATCATACAGTTTTCTTCTTCTTAATTATATATATTTCTCCTCTTCTTGTATTCAGATTTCTTCTTCTTCTTATGTACAGGTTTCTTCTTCTTCTTATATATAGGTTTTTTCACTTATAGGGTACTTTCCCTCACTTGTATGATAAATTGGTTCACTTATATGATACGTTGCCTCATTTATATGATGTGTCCCCTCACTTGTATAATAAATTGTTTCATTTATTTGATATGTCCCCTCACTTGTATGATCTATTGGGTCCTGTTTGCTAACGTAATTGTTTGGTTTATATTTTTCCTCTTCTTATCATATTGATGATGCTTTCAATTATAATTCTTCCTTCTACTCAGTGGCGGCTTCAGGGGGGGGCCATGCCCCCCCCCCAAGAACCTGAGACACTTTCCTGACTCATTATTCAGAAGATCCAAATGGGTAAAAATATTAGTGGATATGACAAAAGTTATTATGGTTAAAACTATATGTCCGTAGTGGGCGTGGTATTGGTATGCGTAATATTTCTAATACGTAGGGTAGAGACCACAGTGAAGGCCACCTCTATAGTGAATGCCACCTGTGAGTATTTCGTTAATTAAAAAAATATCGAATAGTGTTAGAAACTCGAAAGTTTCATAAGTATGTTCTGTTATCTATTTGCTCGTATTTCACAGAAATTTTGTAACAGATATTCTTATTTTAAAAGAAATAAAATTTTTTTTAGTAACAAACAGCTCTGAAACCTGCATTTTCTTATTTTGGATACTAAGGAAACCTGGTAAGTAATTTGTGAAATTTATTGAAATAAGCAGTGCTATGATAGTAAAAAGATTTTCAGCGTGTTCAACATAAAATAAACTTTAAGTTAATAATAATTCTGCATGTACTATTCCTTTATATTTTTGTAAAAATTGGTGGCCATAACTGTGTCATCGAATAGACTAATGTATCAGTCCTCGCCATATGTACGACAATAGGAAAAACTTAACCTTACTTTTAGGTGGTTTTTTAATTAAGTTTGTTGTATAAGAATTGAACTTGTTAATGTCGTTATTTAACATTTTTATATAAAATAATACTAATTACATATTACATATGTATTTCTTAACACATGAAATTAGTATACATATTACATATGTATTTCTTAACACATGAAACATATGGCGAGAACCGTGTTCTTTGATGGCGATGACTGGGGTAATGGTGTCAATAACCATGGAAAATCAACTTTTTAACTTTAACATCTATTTTAAAATTGTTTTTTAGGTTTTGCTCTAAAAAAAAAATATTTTCAGCATTAAAATATTCCAAATAATGTATGAAAGCAATTTCATTGATAATTTTCCTTACAGAATTAAATAAATAAAGATAAAAGTAGCTAAAAATCTTAAAGGTGGCCTTCACTGTGGTCTCTACCCTATTTCATAATTTATAAAGCACATTTTTGTTCTATGAAGCCAGAAGAGTGAGCGTGAGGAGTATTGTACTTAGTTTTGCCTGATCTAGTGCCGTAAACGAGCCGGTTTGCGACGCCGTAAATACCGTTCTAGACACCTACAAAACCTCGCCACTCGAACAGCCTTAGAGGTTATTTACTGGGGGACATGCTTATTATCCATAAGGATAGATTGTATGTATAAAGACGGAAATAACAAAAAATTACTGGGGGAAGTTTTCAGCACTGATTTCCCACCAGGGTTGACTCCACCTCCTCCACAAACACTATTGTGTTGACGCCATTTGTAACAAGTGTGCTAGGTTTTCTGATCATAAATAGCTTTACGTTTAAGGACACAGATATTTATTTACAGTTTACAGTACAGTTAGGTACAGTTTAGTTTTGTTGTGCTCAACAAAGGCCAATAAACTAAAAAATGGTGAGTACAGCCAGTGTACAGTACTAAATTTTGATCAGTCATCTAGCGAACAGGGTTATGTCTTACTTTCCTATTTTTTATTATACGTAGGCCTACTAGAATTAATGTTTTGTAACTGTGAAAATGTTCTGCCTGTGTCTGTCCGAAGTAGTGTAAACTAAACTACTGGACTGATTTTTAGTAAAATTGGACATGCAGTTGTTATTTGTGAATATCTTAGAGGCTTTTAGCGAATTTCCTTTAAAAATTCAGTTATTACCTTATGTAGCGGTGTCATGGCAATACAGTACACTTTCGCTAATCCGAACTAATAAAAACCAGGAGGGTTCGGATTAACGAAAAGTTTTCATTACCGAATGATCAAATACAATACCGTATTAATATTGTTGGAGTTCATCGAAGGCTCATAAATATTCTTAGCCAAGAAATTACACATTTTTTAATTTTGTCATCGCCATCAAAGAACATGGTTCTCGCCATATGTTTCATGTGTTAAGAAATACATATGTAATAAAGAAAAAAATATCTTTCTTATAGATAATAAACTTTATTTAGCATATATATTTAACATTTTACTGTACATATATACTGAGATAAAGCAACGTATTTACATTTTAAGAAGAACGATTTGATATATAATATATGATTGTAATAAAATTATTTTACAGATTTTTATTTCCTTCCAAATAATTATAAAAATCTTAAATAACTTAAATTAACTTAAATAAATTAAATTAACAAGTTCAATTTTTATACAACAAACTATAATTAAAGAACCACCTAAAAAGTAAGGTTAACTTTTTGCTATTGTCGTACCTATGGCCAGAACTGAATAATTGGTCTATTCGATAACACAGTTATGGCCACCAATTTTTACAAAAATATAAAGGAATAGTACATGCAGAATTATTATTAACTTAAAGTTTATTTTATGTTGAACACGCTGAAAATCTTTTTACTATCATAGCACTGCTTATTTCAATAAATTTACCAAATTACTTACCAGGTTTCCTTAGTATCCAAAATAAGAAAATGCAGGTTTCAGAGCTGTTTGTTACTAAAAAAAATTTTATTTCTTTTAAAATAAGAATATCTGTTACAAAATTTCTGTGAAATACGAGCAAATAGATAACAGAACATACTTATGAAACTTTCGAGTTTCTAACACTATTTGATATTTTTTTAATTAACGAAATACTCCCAGGTGGCATTCACTATGGCATTCACTGTGGTCTCTACCCTACCGACATTCGGATTTACGAAAGTGTACTGTAGTTAAGCCGCCTACACTGTGCGTTCACAGTTCCACACACTGTCAGTGTTATTTCCATTAATCAATCCGTCTTATTTTTTATTGCTATCATTTCATTTTTAAATTTTTTATTTGTTTTTTTTTAATTAGGAAGGATACAATTAGGTATAAATAAGGATTATGCTAGGTGGCATTTTTATATTTTCAGAATATATCTACAGGAGTTAAGAAACGGAGATGCACAAGACCAATTGACTCCTTCTTTGGAAAGTTGTCAAAGCAATCAACTCAGACTGGTGTGGTTGGTGCTCCACCGATGCCTAGTACGTCTTCAGCTATGGACGTCTTCAGCAATAGTGAAAACTATTTGACTACCAAAAGTGTCTCGCCAGTTGGAACTGAAGCTGGTAGTAGCCATCCTGTTCTGAAAGGAGTAGCTCATACCAAAATCAAAGATATTACTTCTAACCTAGTAGGCGAATTAGTAACTCACGATTACAACATAGGACTCTACGTTGGAAAATCTGTGGATAAGTTTACAAAATTTGGTCTTTTACAACACCACTGGGAGCCCCCCAAAGACTACAGTTTTCCTTTTTCAGTCCACAATAAAAATGGGAAATTTGTCAAGCGTTTTTTAGGGAGAAATCATTTAGAAAGCAAACATTGGCTTGTGTTTTCTGATATACAGAAGGGTCTCTACTGTAAAAACTGCGTACTTTTTGTGCATGAGTATTGTGGCCATAATAAAGGAGTGCACTTGCAATCTATTGTGACTAAGTCTGTGACCTCATTTGCAAAATTACTTGGTAAAGATGGCTGCCTGGAGACACACGAGAAAAATGCATACCACAGAGAGAGTGTGGAAGCTGGGAAAAACTTCATTAAAACTTATACATCTCCAGAAGAAGCTGTTGTTAATAAAGTGATTACTCAGCACTTACAGCAAGTTCAAGAAAACCGTGAGCAGTTGCGTCCCATAATTGAAAGTATTATCTTTTTGGGACGACAAAATATCCCCCTTCTTGGACATCGAGACGATGGTAACCTCCACCTCCAAGAAGATCCAAGTCCCGTAAATGAGGGAAACTTCAGGGAGCTCTTAAGGTTTCGTATTTCATCAGGTGACCACATACTGAAAAAACACCTTGATAACTCATCTGCACGGGCAACATACATTGGGAAAAACACCCAAAATAGCCTGATTGAATGTTGTGGAAAGGAAATCGCACGTGTCATATTAAATAGAGTGCGACAGTCTGGCTGTTTTAGCATACTATTTGATGAAACCACAGACATATCCCACACTGAACAACTGTCTCTTACTTTGAGGTATGTTTATAATGGTTGTATTCGTGAAGACTTCATCACATTTATTGATGCATATGATGCCATCCAAGATAAGGAGGGAAATGAAAATGGCGTACAACTTGAACGCAAACTAACAGGAGAGGTACTTGGAAAAATTGTTGTAAATATCATCAAAGAGTTGCTCCTTGACGTCAACAACTGTGTAGGCATTGGGACAGATAGTTGCAGTGTAATGTCATCTGAGCTTGTTGGCGCTGTCTGTGAAATACGTCGTGAAGCAACGCATGCATGCTGGTGTCCTTGCTTAAATCACGCATTGAATAACTCGCTGTCTAAATCAAACAACGTAGCAAGTGTCCGAAACTCGATCGGCATAATGAAATCAGTAACATCATTTTTCAATATGTCTGCAAAGAGAAATGGCGTTTTACGTAAGTTTTTGGAAAAGAGAAACGATGATTTAAGTATGTTTTGGGGGAAACAGCTACCGGGGCTTTGTGAAACACGTTGGGTGGAGAGGCATGATACTGTGCTCAAGTTTCGTGAAGCTCTTCCTTATCTGATTGAAGCTCTGGAATCAATTTCTGGCTGGACGGATTTGACTACTTCCTCCAACGCAACTGCACTGATCACCTCCCTGTGTGATGTACACATTTCATTTCGGCAATGATTTCTTTGATCGATGTATTGAAACATACACTTCCACTGAGCAGAAGGCTCCAGACTCCGTCCCTTGATTTAAGAAACGTTTCTGACGCTATTCAGGATACACTTTCTGTACTGAAAAAGAAAAGGCAAAAGTGTGACGAGACATTTTCTGAGGTGTTTTGTGATGTTAAGGAATTGTGCTCTCAACTCGGAGTTGAAATAAAACTTCCTCGCGTAACAGCATGGCAACAACATAGACCAAATTACACATCAAACACGCCAGAAGAATATTACAAGAAATCTACATACATTCCCCTACTTGACAATGTGATTGCAGATCTCATTTCAAGATTTCCCAAAGACTCATTGGATTGTTTTGGACTTCGTGTATTGATTCCAACTGTTGTTGTTAAGGACAATCCCAAGGACGGTGCCAGTGGTGTACACGAAGACCTGGACGAAGAAAATATGCAGCTCCAAAACTTGATCGACAAATTCGCACCCATACTTTGGCTAAGGAAAAGTGATGGGTATCTGGTAAATAGTGAATTCGAACTTTGGCGGGAAAAATGGGAAAGGGAAAACAGATGTAAGGGTAAACTTCCTGCAACCGCTATTGAAGCGATGGACGCTTGTGATAAGGACATGTTTCCATCGATTTACTCCTTGTTAAAAATCCTGGCAACTCTTCCCGTTAGCGTGGCGTCTGCTGAGAGAACTTTCTCCACCTTGCGTCGTTTGAAGACGTGGCAGAGGGCAAGGATGGGTGAAGAAAGATTGTCCGGACTATGCTTGTTACACACTCACAGAGACATTGAAATTGACGTAGACTCAGTGATTCAACGATTTGCAAACAGTGGAAAGAGGAGGAGAATAGATTTTGTTGTTTAGGTTTAAGCTTTTAACAAACTTTTATTAAGGTGTTACTATGTATTGTTATTCTCGTGTTTGAAATAAATAAATAGTATTATAAACATGTATTTCAAGTTTAATTCCTATATATAAGCTTTGGGTTTGACCGCTTATTAGCTTATTTAATTTTGAGGGTTTTAGGGGTAAACTGCCCTTAAAATTAAAATATGTTTTAAATGAAAAAACGCCTGGATGAATTACAAAACTGATCCAGACTTTTTTACTGATTATAGCACATCCTATGTATTTATAGGAGAAAGAATTAGGCGAAGTTGTATATAAAAAGTACCAAATTTGCTTATACATATGTTTCATTACATAACAAAATGACGATATATTTCACTGAATTAATAATTTAAAAACACCATCGAATCAGGAAATATTTTCAAAAAGTAACTCATTTAAATCATATTTGCAGGAGTTAAATGACCTTAAAATGCCACTTCTAAAGTCTAAATTTGCAAAAATTTTGAGGGAGGGGCCCCGCCCCTCCTCTGCTGGGGGTATTCCATACCCCCAGGCTTCCCCGTATGCCCCCCCCCCGAAAAGATGGTCTGAAGCCGCCACTGCTTCTACTGTGTTGACTTATTTTGACATTATTTATTCATGGATACACGATTGGTTTTGATACTTTAGAGGTTTTTTATCATTTTGGCTTAGACATGTACGTGGTAGATTCTTATTCTAGGTATTGGATATCATTTATATGTAACTACAATTTTGTTACGTTACATATGCCTTCCTATAAGAATTGATTAATTCTGAATCCTTATACTAACTTAGTGAAGAATTTATCAATTGTTGTACTCTCCTTCATATTGAATCTTCTGTTCTTCTTATATCCTTCCATTTTCTTTTATGAATCATATATTATATTTTTTCCTTTGTAATTGTCTTCCCTAGACTATTAAATTCCCTAATTCCCTAACATTTTTAGCTGGGGCAGCTCAGAGTGGTTCGCTTGACCTTCATTCTCTGCCGGCCATACTAACATCAAATAAATTCAGAGGTAAATCATCTCTGTTCAAAATACAAATGATTGCTGGAATAATTCTTCAGTCAATTCATATTATAAAATAAAAGTAGTCAATCTTCCGACTAATAATAAACATTCTTGGGATTACTTCACGCATTTGCGGTTTATACATAATTATATTCTTCTCTTCTTGATTCATCTTAACTTAATCTTCATATATTTCTCTAGGATAATTCCGTTTACAGTTCTTCATTGGTATCTTCTCATGATTCTCTTCTTTAGTATGTTATTTCCATTATTCTTCGTTATCAATTAATCTTTCCTTTGGTAGTTCGCTTTATATCACTTTATAATCTTCTGTATCTTCTTTACCCACATATCTGTGTCATATTTCACTTAATAGGCTCTTGTTTGGTTTTGGTTCATGCCTCGTATATTGTATATCCATTTTATAATAATATTCATTTACTTTTGTCTTCCTACTTCTCTTGTAATCTCATTGAAGGTCATCTCTTTTTCTTTAAGTATGGGTAAGCTGTTATTCACTTGTTGACTGGCTCTTGGAATTATTATTATGTGCCATAGGTGGAGTGTGTCGTTCTCGTATATTTCTTCTTATATAGTACGTGTAACATGGTATTTTACTGTTGACTGGCTCTAGGAATTTTTATTTTTTATGCCATAGTTCTTGGGTGTCTGTCTCGTATATTTCTTCTTATATAGTACGGGTAAGATGTTAATTTCTGGTTGACTGGCTCTTGGAAATTATTGTTATGTGCCATAGATGGAGTGTGTTGTTTTCGTATTTTTTCTTATGTAGTACGGGTAAGATGTTAGAACACATTATTCATCATATTATACATTATTTCTTTGGGTACACATTACAATATTATTATATTAGTAGCTTGTCAACACTCATTTTTATATTCATAATTATCACTTTCACAATTAATATCATCATTTAGTATTTTTCACCATAATATTCTGGCTTTTCATGTTAGTTAATCTTCAATATATTTCTTCAGTGAGGTTTGATTGTAATTTCCCTTGATTCTTTTTGTCATAGGGTCTTGTATTTCATAGGTATTATTCATGTTATTTTTGGTTACAGTATGTGGGCCCGTGTAAAGCAGTAATAATTTCTTGGCAATTCCTTCAATAGCGCTTGGGAGTTCTCTGTTTCTCAATAATACTTTATCTCCCACTTTGTATGTGATTATTTTAGGTTGCAATTTTTTGTATTTAACTCTGAGCTTTTCTGCTCGCTCCACTGCATTATTATAGAATTTTAATTGGTTAAATTCATATTCATTTCCTTGCGGAAAATTAACCATCTCGGTTATTTCTCTGGGTGGTCTCTTTTCAAACAAAGCTGTGTAGGGTGTCTCGTTTGTCGATTGATGACATGCTAAATTGATAAAATCTTCTGCTGGGGATAAATACTCTTCCCATCTCCGTTGTTGTTTATAGCAGTATGTCCTCAATATTCTTCCCACCTCTCTTAGGACTCTTTCAGCAGGATTGCTGTTAGGATGGTATACAGAGGTTTTGTATGTTTTTACACCATGGTTCAATAATGTACCTTTCCATTTTCTGCCTCTGAACTGTGTCCCGTGGTCTGTGATTATGGACTGAGGTTTTCCAACTTCTGGGATGTATTTTAGAATGATTACTTCCAATAGTTTGTTTGTAGTGGCTGTATTTATGGCGTAGAGCTTGGTAAATTTGGTGTAGTGGTCAAAAATTATTATTGTGAATATATACTGTTGTCTTCCGCCACTACGCAGGAATGGTCCACAAATATCCACAAACACTTTCTCTAGTTTCTCAGCAGAGGTAATAGGTATCATGACTCCCTCTTTTTTCTCATTATTGCATTTTACCAGTTGGCATAGATGACAGTGTTTGATATATTTTCTTACTCTGCGATTCATGTCTTTAAAATATACATGCTCTTCTAATGCTTTAACCACCTTTATGGCTCCCGTGTGTCCATACCTTATGTGATAGTCTATAGTGATTTCTTTCTCTGTGTTTTTTGGTATTAGGATCTTCCACTGGTTATTTGACTGTCGTGTTTTTATGAACAGTAGATTGTCATACACACAATAATATGGAGTAATTTTGTCGTCTTGTTCTACTAATCTTTGCAATATGTTTTTGATTTTGGGATCATTTTATTGATGTTGTTTAAGGTGTGATAATATATTTGCTAACTCTGTTTTGTCCTTTAAAATGTGGTATACCTTGGTGATGGTCTCCTTCTCTCCATTGAACGTTTGGTCTTGTATGTTCACCCTGGATAATATATCGGCTGTAATATTGCTTTTCCAGGAACATATTCCCATTGTATGTTGTATTCTTGAAGTGTTAGAGTCCACCTTGTTAGCCTTCCATGTTTTAATCGGCAGTTCTTCAAAAATGAGATTGACTTGTGATCCGTTCTTACTGTCAGTTGGTATCCTAGAATGTATGTTTGGAATTTTTCACATGCAAACACTATACTGAGGAGTTCCTTCTCTGTTGTGTGGTAATTGCGTTCACATTTATTGAGTGTCCTACTGGCAAAACTGATTACTAGATGATTGCCTTCCTCATCTTCTTGGTATAATATGGTTCCCAGACTTACATCGCTTGCGTCACAGTTCATAAAAAAGGCTTTATTAAAGTTTGGGTGGTGTAACATCACAGTGCTTAGAAATTTTTCCTTTATCATTTGGAATGTGGTGTCCTGTTTGGGTCCCCATCTCCACTTATCTTTGGATGAAAGTTGTTGTGCGAATTTAGACGTTAGTTCAGAGTAATTACATTGAAATTTCCTATAGTAGTTACAAATGCCAAGAAACGATTGTAGTTGTTTCTTGTTCTTGGGTGTGGGAAAACGCTGTGTAGCTTCCATTTTTTCTTGGGATGGTGTTATGCCTGTTTCTGACAAATTAAATCCGAGAAATTGTACCTCATCAGCTATGAGTTTGGACTTTTCTAATTTGAGGGTGATGTTATTTTCATCTAATTTCCTCAATACTTGTTCTACCCTGGTGCAGTATTCCTCCCAATTGTTGGAGGTAATGAGCAAATCATCGACATACACTGCTGTGAATTGAAGTGTATTTTGTCCTAAAATATCATCCATACATTTGTCAAATACGGCTACGGAATTCACTAGGCCGAAGGGTAACCTTTTGAATTGATAGTTACGCCCTTCAAATATAAAGGCCATGTATTTTCTGCTATTGGGGTGTAATTCCACCTGCCAATACCCACATACGGTGTCCCATATACTGATATACTTTATTCCATGAAATTTCTTGAGTATTTCATCGATTTCTCCAGGCGATGTCCTGTCATTGATGATTGTTTTATTAATCTCCCTGGTGTCTAGGCAGATTCTTACCGCACCATTCTTTTTAGGTACCGCCACAATTAGATTTGTGTATGGGGAGTTACTCAATTTAATTATATCATCTTCAATTAGGCGTTGTATTTCCAGACGTACTGCTTCTTTTAAAGAAAAAGCTATAGGATATGACTTCCTTTTAAACTCGGCTTGGTCTTTAAATTTTATTTCACATTGGAAGTTCTTCACCTTCCCTGGTGTGTCTGAAAATACGTGTCTATATTGGTTGTAGATGTTTATTAATTCTGCAATTTGTTCATCCGTTAAATTTCTGTCGACCCTGGCTGATTGGAACTTTTTGATTTCATTTAATTTTTCTACCCATAAGGTGTCTCCCTTGTCTTGGTGAATTTTTCCACTGGTTGATATTTGTCCCCTCTGGTCATGATCTTCTCTAATATAATATATTACACGGTCGGGATGGGCTTCTCGGCTTCCAATTAATTCCGCCGTCCATCTAATATCACCTGAGCTCAGAGATACCTTGGCTCTGCTCATGTCAATTACGGCCGCATATCTTCTCAATATGTCACAGCCAATCAATAAATTAAAAGGTAGCCCACTTGCTACCAAAAAGATCACGGGGATAGTTTCACCATTGCTGGAGATTTCTAGCTGAACTTGGTTCTGTATGGTCTTGTTTTGTCGACCTGTTGCTCCAATTAATACTATGTTGTTGATTGCTAATGTTGGTATTACGGTTTTATTCTCAGCCTGTATTCGATTTAATTCGACTTTATCTATTAACGAGACATTTGCTCCAGTGTCAATCATCGCAGTCACCTTTATTCCATTGACGTGTACTGTTACATAAGCTATTTCATTGTTATTGGTATCGTCGACATTATTGTCCCTTTCTTCTAATAAGTCCTTTCTAATGTTCTTCAGATAATTATTTTGAATTATTATAATTGGTTGCTTGTTGTTGTTCACTTAGACCCGATAGATCGGTTCAGTGAGGGTGATCTTACAGTTTTCACTGCCGTTGTCCATTTAAATGCAGGTCACCATCTTCAGTGTTCCTGTCTGTAGAGTTGGGTGCGTTTTGCTCCCGTGGTTCTGGCCTGTTTCCAGCGTGATAGTCGTCTCCGTGGTCTAGTCTCCGTTGAGTATCTTCGCTGCTACGGCTCCTGTTGGTATTATACCCGGACTCAGGTCTCTCACCGTCGCTGCTGCTTCTGCTGTTATGGCCTTGGTAACTTCGACGACCTTGGTAATATGGCCTCCCACCGTTGTCACGACTAGCATGGGCATAATGTACTCTTCGGTAATTGTTGTTACCATTGTTGGTTCCATTGTTTGGCCGGTAATTGCCATTATTATTGTTATTAGGCCGGTAGTAATTATTATTAGGTCTGTAGTTGTTGTTATTATTATTTAGCCGGTAATTATTATTATTACCGTTGTAGTTATTTGGCCTGGGGTTATTATTGTCACGACCATTGTTATTAGTATTATTACCATTATTATTTGGCCGCAGATTCTGGTCATTATTAAACCGGTTTGGGTTGTTAAAATTTCCCCTGTAGTTGGGCCTATCATTGTTATTATTGTGGTTACTATTGCCGGGTCCACTCCGGTCATAATATGGTCCTGGCCTCTGTCGATTTCTTTGGTAGTATCGTTCTTGTTCGTGGTTCTCCAGGAGTGCGGACATTGCTTGGTTTGTTTTTATCTGTCCATTTAACCTCCCTTGTGATACTCCTTCGTGAAAGTGATATGCCAATTTTGTCACTAAGCACTCTTCTGGTATTATTGGCTCAAGATTTCTGGCCAGGCATATCTTTCCTAAAAAGTATGCTGTCATTGATTGTCCAGTACTGTAATCATATTTTCCGTTACTGATGTTGTCCCGGACAATATTTTGTGTTGACTCTGTCCAGTACTTTGTTTTAAAAGCCGCTTTGAATGCTGCATCACTCTGCACTTCGTGCCTGGTCACCGTCCACCAGTTGTTGTAGACATTTTTGAAATATTCATCCAGCATTCCCTTGATGACCGTCCATCAATTTTCTCTATTTCTAGGTATTTATCTCATCTTGGAGATTGTTGAACTCCCGCTGCTGCTGTTCGGTCAGCCGTTCCTTGTCACTGTTCACCTGGTCCTTTACTGCATTTACTGTTGTGTTTATTGCTTCACACTTCTCTCCTAAGGTTGTGTGTGTTAGTGCCAGGTCTGCTTGTCTAAGTTCAACTGCTTCTAGCTGTCTCGTTCGGATTTCTTCAAGAGTATTTATTCTGTCGTTGATGTCTGCTTTAGTCTGCGTGATTTAATGTTTATTTTGTTTGCATTCTTGGTGTATTTCAGAAATCTCCCTTCTGATTTCCGTCACGGCTGTCTCCATCCTTTCCTTCGTTGCTTCCTTACTTTCTTCCATCTTCTTATTTATCGTTTCGATGGTTGTCTTAGCAATCTCTTCTGTCCTGCTGTTATTATCGGCCATCTGTTGCCATATTTTCTGGTTATCGGATTGTATTGCCTCGATTTTCTTGTCGATTTGTTCGTTCAATTCATCGATTTTCTTATTGGTTTCTCCGATCTTATTTCCCAATTCTTCAGATAAATTTTCTTTGATTAGTCCTTTTTTTTTGTCAATAGTTCTTCAGTCTTCTTATTGGTTTCATCTATTTTATTATTTAAATCTTTCTTCAAAGATTCTATGTTCTTCTGGCTCTCCTTCTGGCCTTCTTCCATCTTCTTCTGGCCTTCTTCTATTTTCTTACTTAATTCCTCCTTTGTGGCTTGGCTATTCTCATCTATTTTCTTATTGAACGATCGGCTGTCTTCCTTCAACGATCGGTTGTCTTCCTTTAATGATCGGTTGTCTTCCTTCAATGACTCCATCATCTTCTTCATCCATTCCTGGAAGTCTGCGCCCCATGTTTGTGTGGGCATCACAGGTTGTTTTACTTCCGGTTGGTTTTCTGGTTGTTGGAGTTCCTCCACCTGTTCAGGTTGTCTATCTTCCACTGTGGTTAAAATTTCTTCCACATCTTCAGCTGATGTCACTTCCTTCTCCTCCATCCTAGTTTCTTTTTCGGCATCCGCTGCTTGCCTCTTGGATGTCGCTCTCTTATGCATCTTTGTAGCCTTGCAATGTAACTGCTGTCAGAATTAGGTTTTAAAATATTCAGTATTTACTTATTTAATTAGGTGTAATCGACCTAATTCGCTGCTCAGACGTTGGGCGCCACTCTATAACTACTCTTTTTAAAAGAGAGTCGTGTTTTGTTTAATTATTTATTATTATTAGTTCGTTTGTTCAAAATTTGTTTAAAAGGTTTATGTTTAAATTCTCTTGAAGCACTGGTAGATTTACCTTTCACTTACCACTGATGAGTGTAGTCAGTCTTCCAAAATAGGCCCTGTAATACACTGAAATGTCACAACACAGTTTATAAAATATATCACAGGTGTATTTGTGTATGCACAGTAATTAAAATGACTTTGTATATTTGATACTGTTTTGAAGTTCAAATATTGGCCGCTCGTTCGCCGTACTGCCACTTTAGAAAATAATTGCTCTGCTAATATTTTAGTTATTGCCTATTATGAAATGAAAGACTGATTCTGAGGTAAGAAAATTTGTATTTTATTACAACAAGTTAATTTTAAATTAGAATCCTTTAAAACAATAATAAACGTCAAAAAACAAGTTAGCTAGTTATTGAGATTCTTAAAGCTCAGGGCTGGTAACACTGATTATTTTATATTGTATGGTGTTAACCTTGTTTGGTTAGGTTTAGTTTACAATTACCAAAAGTCGTGTGTTCTTTTAGTTAACATGATACAGGATACAAAATTGCTGAAATATAACAATAATACATTATAGAGAGTTATTACAAATCAAGAAAACAAGTTTAATTATGATATTTAAAATTATCGTATTTGTTCCACCTGGAGTCAACTCACCAGCTAGGTGATGGAGTGTATGACACGATTACAAATACAGTGTGTCAGAATAATATTACTTGGATGGTTATTAATAACAAAATATTTTATAATTAATTCATAAACTCATTTTAACTGAGTAGATTCAAGCTTGTATAATTTTAAAACATAACTCAGTACGACTGTTACAACTTTCGTAACATATAGGTTAGATTGCCTTTTACTCAAAGTGAGTTAATAAAATATTTCAATTGATGGCATTAAAATCTTAAAACTATACATAACATTTATTCGTGGTACGTACATTGTTTATTAACTGTAATGATTGTTCTCTGTTGTTATTTTATAAATGATTTGACTTCGTATTAGTTATAGTCAAGTTAGCATCTATATTCAATCTTGTTTACTTCAATATTCGTTATAACATGAAATTCATTTGTCATCTTCTTAAAAAAATCAATAATATTTTATTTAAATTAATAAAATGGAGAACTTTTATTCAAATACTGGTTAATTAACAATTTTTTAATTAGTTTAGCCGTGTACAACTGTACTTGACTAAAGTAGTACCAACGTAAAATTTTACTATTTGGTAAATATTAGTTTTCATTAAAATATCGTTAATACTATCGAAATTACCCTTAATTTCCCACTCATCATCGCCGATATTATACACTGGCGATGGTTGGATTATTATTCACATCACTCGTTGCACTTCACTCGCTATAGGTTATGCACTTTGGTGAGGTTAGATTTACTTGTTTATACTGGGGGGGGGGGCGCACATTTTAAAATCTTGCTCCCGACGAACACTCGTTCCGTTCACTCTGATGGTTAACAAGCTAGTAGTGTGTTCCTTCGAAGTTGCTGTCGGCATCTAATGAAATCAGCTCTTTCTATTGGTTGAAAATCTGTTAATCTCGTTCCCATATGCCTTAAAAATTAAGAAATTTTATTTCTTAGCATCGGTCCTTTGGGTTTGAGATTATGTCGATGACGCGATCATTCCTTTTTGGAATTGAAGGAAAACTTATTATTGTTTATAACTTTCTTATTACATTTCGAATTAAGAAATTAATGGTATCACTATTTTGCGGATGCTTGGCTCTTTATTTAGAGTTCACTCAAGCTATAAATCAGTCCATAATTAACCTAAATAACTTTTCGATAATACACCTTTCGTGGTTCTTAATTACACTTAAGTTTTTCCACTTTATTACAATATATTCTAATTCTAACACTTATAGTAGACATTTAGAGTCCTTTTCTCTTAATAACTACTTCTAAATACTAAAATATGTACAATTCTGTTAAATGCTCTTTAGGCGTGTAAGCCCTATATGTCCTTGCATTTATATTTATTACTTCTAATACATAACTCATAATAATACACTTCTTAGGTGTTTATGTTGTACCTTAAATATTCATACACCTTTGGTGAAGCTTTGTTCCCCTTTATGGTGCTTTATTTATTTACATGGTATGGCTTTAATACACTATGTCATAGTTCTGTCACAATGATATACATATTTTATTATTATTTATGCTTAATAGATGTATTTTTATCCATTAATGTGTACTTAGACCTTGTATCCTGTTTGTCTTGTGTGTATTTAATACTTCCTGCTATGTTAAACATTCATAAATTTCAGTAGGATTGGTAATTACATCTAGTCCCATTGGTCATGTATATTTGTTTATTATTATTTTCACATAAATTTATGTATTTAATATCTGTTAAAGGTTCTCATAGATGTATCGAGTATTCTAGTTACTACTGTCAAACTATTTTCCTCTCCTTTATTAAGTTTAAGTGAGTATTTTGTGTAACTCTGATAGTCACCTTGTGTTTTGGTAATCTGGCTATGGTTTGTTTAAATAATATAGATTATATAATTGTGTTTCTCAATTCATATTGGGTTCATCATGTTACTCATTTATCATAGTTTGGTTGTTGATTTGAATAATTACCTTTGTCTGCATTTTTCTAATTGTTATTTATGTGTTGCAGATTCTGTTCAGTTGAGGTTATGTGTCTCCTACTGAATTCCTAACAATGCTTATCTGGATTTGTTCATTTTCTTGTTTAATTACTATATTTTTACTATGATAAGTTATTACTATTATCTATTACAATATTTTCCTTATTTTATTCACATTATATACTATTTGTTTACACATTATTATTTAATTCTTACTTGTTATTGTTTATATTATGTGTTTATATTGTAACATTACATTTGGCATAGCTTGATATCGTACCAGATTTAATGAAGACCATGGAGAAGAAACAAAAAAAGAAGAAAAATATCTTTCAAAATGATAGTGAAGATGAACGAATAACTACTTTAGACTGACTTGTACTACAACTGACCGTACCCAAATTAATACTTAGGCAAAGTGATGTAAAATACCCCGATAATGACATGAATTTCAAATAATGACAAGAATAATACTTATAAAGACAGACAGCTTATGTACCAATACTATAAGTAAACAAATGGTTTTATTAGATGTATCAAAATATAAAAATAATCAAATACAAATTGAGGGATAATAGGCCCAAACATACAATACAATGTAAAATGATATATTAGTAGATTATTAATTTGAATGATATAATAAAATAATATAACAAAACTATTATTATAGATACATGGAACATGCAACTAATTGTAATTAATAGTGGACATAATGTTGTCAAGAGAATAATGAATAATAACCTATTCACATTATTATTATATGAACAATGTGAATTGACTTCGAATAATTAATTAAATAATATAGCAAAATGGATTGAGGAGAGATATTATTATATGTTAAACAGTTGTTAGGGTTTAATGAAGGTTAGCTTATTTATTCAATGTTCATTAGAGTCATAGCCATGTGGGCATGACATTAAGTTGATATGATTGTATATTGTTTTGTTGTTGTTTAACGTAATGATGTTATGAGAATGCAATGAAGATGTTAAAACCATGTGATTAACCAGAAGGTCTTAAAACAATGGGCCAAATGGAATTTGTAAAATTAGAACATGGTACCAAACACACTAAGAAATAGGCCAATACTGATATAGTATGGTTGACCAACTATAAAATACAGTAGAAGCCCGATATAGCGCAGTTGTCGGGTGACATACTTTCCCCCGCGTTATAGGCGTAACCGCGGTATATCGGAAGGTGACCTTTACAGTGACAAATGATGGGGAGGGAGGACCGGAAAAAAGGCTACAGCATAATGCACTACTATATACTGTACGTAAATTACGTCACCAAATGTAGAAATAAAAAATAAGAAAACTGTATTTTAATCCAATACGTATTTTAATCTATTTTAATCCAATGGAATATAAAATACACTATTTATACATTGCTCACTCGACCTACTGTAGGCCTAATTGTTGGTCTTAAAAAAGTCCGTAATTGTTGTTTGACGGGATAATGCACAGTGTTTCTTTTCCGCGTATTGTTTTATAAACGCGAGGTGCAGCAGATGAACATTATTAGATTCACTTTGCCTCTCCATCCACGAAATTACTTTGTTTATGTGTATTATCACTTCACTAACATTTGGAATAACTTCTTTCACTTCCACCCCATTTTCATTTCCATTATCGTCATCGTCTTCTTTTCCTTCGCAATTTGCATTTCGGACTGCATCGATGATATCTTTATCTCCTATACATTCTGTAACAGGCTCACCGTTGTCAACTTCTGCCTAGTCATTCAAGTCATCTAGAGTGAAGT
Organism: Magicicada septendecula; assembly: GCA_034769895.1. NCBI lineage: Eukaryota > Metazoa > Arthropoda > Insecta > Hemiptera > Cicadidae > Magicicada > Magicicada septendecula. Next base: position 410,647,383 of record CM068369.1, on the reverse strand, counting down.
TGCAATGCAGAGCACTACTCGCAGACTGTACATCACTATTAGTGAATCCGGCAACAGAGCAATTTCCATCGGCGATGTTTTGTTCAAAGGAACATTTCTTCCAGCAATTCTGAATCATAGCCGTACTAATACTTTCCCATGCAAGACCTATTGAATATGCAACTGTTTTCAGGTTTATTGACTTAAGGTAAATTTCCATTTCCTTGTCAAAATTCACTATAGCACTCAGAAGTTCACGGCGGTAATGCGCTTTAAATGCCTTTATGATGCCTTGATCTAATGGCTGGATCAGTGCTGTAGTGTTTTTCGGCAAGAACATGACTCCGATTTTCCCATCTCTTGACTGTAGCATATCAGCAGGTGGATGTGCTGGACAGTGGTCAAGGGTCAGTACAGCTTTTTCTTCGAGGTTGAGTGACCGCAGGTGGCTTCTCACAGATGGAACAAATTCTTCATGGAACCATTTACTGAAAATATCACTTGTCATCCAAGCATTTTTTGTATTACGATATGTGATGGGTAATGACGTCATGTTAACATGTTGAAAGCATCTAGGATTTCAGCTATTCCCTATACAGAGAGGTTTAACTTTGTGGCTGCCTGATTTATTTGTGGCAAACAGGAGGGTAACTCTATCCTTATTTATTTTTAATCCAGATTTATTTATTGAATTATTCACATCCAGAGTTCTGGTAGGAAGCATTCGAAAATACAGAGCAGTTTCATCACAGTTATACACTTGATGGTCATTTAAATCGTTATCGATCATTACTTTGTTTAATGCCTGAGGAAAAAGTCCTGCAGCTTCACTGTCACATGATCGTGCTTCCCCTTCAGTGCTTATCTGGCTTATACCATGACGAGATTTCTATCGCGAAAACCACCCATCAGATGCATTAAAGTCACTGTTGCCATGTAAATCACTATGGAATTTCACAGCTTGAGCTCTAATAACTGGTCCTGACTGTGGCACACCTTCACTTCGTTTTATTAAAAACCACCTGTACAGGCACTCATCTAGTGCACTATCCTTACCTACTTTAGTCTTTTTTCTTTGCAACCCCACTTCACTTTCAACTGTGTTCACAAAACTTTTAAGTTTATTTTCTTGCTTCATCCACCCTCTAATTGTTCCTTCTGGGATGCCACACTCACGTGATAAACTTGCCTTTGACTCTCCGTTCTTCACACGATCAATTATTTTGAGTTTATCACTCACAGAATATGCTTTTCTTTTCTGCGGCATCACAAAACTCTACACTATGCGAATTTATGACAAAGACTATACACTTTGATAAGATAATATCAGAGTATGATCTTATACTGTACTGTAATATGAGGGAGAGAAGGGATTTAGTTGGTTGCTTGCCTTGGCATGAATTCTTAGAAACGTAGAGACTGTAAATAGCTCGGGCAATTGTTTATGTCTACAGGTACACTTGAACTGGCAATTCTGGCTGTTGTTTACAACGCCGTTTCCAACAACAAGCCTTTGTTTACAATAAACGCAACATATTCCAATGTTGTGACTACGGAAGTCATGATAAACAATTCATAATTTACTCACTCTCTACAAGTAAGAATTTTCGCTAATTACGGGCGACATACTCTTCACCGCGTTATATCCGAATCCGCGGTATATCGGACCGCGCTATATCGGGCTTCTACTGTAATTATGAAAAAAAGAAAAGAATTAAATTCTTGGATTTCTTTGTCCATGACGTGTCTGTTACTTAACTAAATATCACTATAGTATTGACGACTCGGAACAATAAGTTTTTTATAAGTAAAAACGTAAAGTTTTACCTTTCACCTAAACCGGCTTCATCAGAAGCCTCCTAAAGGTGAAAGCCGGTTTAGGCTGTAAGGTAAAACTTTACGTTTTTACTTATAAAAAACTTAGAGTTCCGAGTCGTCAATAATATAGTGATATTTAAAAGAATTAATGTTATTAGATGATAAACAGTTTTTGTGTTTTTGAAATTTAGTTTATCTGTTTGATGTTTATCAGAATCTCAGCCATGAGGGCATAATATTTAAGTCAATCTGTTTGTAATTTTGTTAAAGTATTCACATTATGAGAGGATGATGAGTATTTTTAAATCTCATGGGTTAACATCCAATATAATGACTATAATTAAATATAAGTGTTCAAGCCAACAGGCTAAATAATAAAACAATATGTAACATGGTGTTGAAAGAATCACCATGACATAGGCCAATGTTAAAATAAATAAACTATTATCAGAATAGCCAGTAAAGTAACAAACCATTATAAATTAATAAGAAATAGTAAAACTAACAAAGCAGACAGTAGTTCTATAATGGTAATCACATTTTTTGAACATATAAATGAATTAGCAAATGTTTTTGTGGATGGCAAACTGTATGAAGCCATGTAAAACCAACTTTTGTAAATTTTAGGAAATACTGTTAGAATTTTGTAAAACAGATGTTGAAATATGGATAGATTTATAATTAATGGTATACACAACAAATCTGGAATCAAAATAATCTGTTTTAAGTTATTTAAGAAAAATTCAAATAGCAAAAATGTAACATCAGTATTTTTAAAGTAAAAATAGGCATGTTTAGTGTATATATGTCACAAATGTAAAGACCAAAATAATGATGCTAGTAGTTTTAAACTCCCAATCAGTACAGAAAACTTATAATAATTTAAAAGTTTTGACCATATTCAGACATTGAAATAATGAATTTGTATGACAATGTATATCTGAATCAACCAACCAGATTTCAAGTTTTACCTTATCAACCAAAAATTTCAGATAAATAAAATAGGACTTCTTTAACAACGGTCATTGAATACAGACGCGTTAATAAAACGTCTCATATAATTATATTTTAAACAGTGAAAACACGTACCAGACTTAGTAAAACAAATCGATGTACATAATACAAAATATTATAATCAAGAAAGGAACATCCAGCATTTAATACAGAAGAATTAAGATCCAGGGAGAAGAAACGAAGAAGACGTGGACCCTATCTTCGTCCTGGAAGAAGAAAGAAGAGGATCTGGTGAATTTGAACAATTTATTATCTTATGTGTCAAAACCAACATTTGTGTACACGAATATCTAGGAATTAAACAGAATAAAACTACAGACACTATATCACACCAACACTAAAGAACACTCACAAATAACACAAATTGAGCTTTACACTTTTTTGAACACCATAAGAAACTTTAACAATAACTAATAAGCACCTAAACTGGACATAACCTCTAATAATAAGTAACCAATACACGACTGCCAGTTTGCACTTTACACACCAAAACCTGGTAATATCCTTGTACTGTGAAATTTGTATTTTGATTTTAAGAATAGTATTATTTGTTTAACCGTAATCCCCAAACCAGATACGCCCTGAGATAATTTATTTTAATAGAAATAATAACAACTGCATCATTCTTTGGCCTGGCTGACTACTGAACAATAATTTTATTTACTGTACCAACTGATAAAAGAAGACACATAATTTTGTCACAATTGTAATTACCGTAAAAGGAAAACGAGAAATAATTAAACAATGCTTCATTGAATAAAGATCCTTACAAGGAAGATATCTGTTTGGTGTTATATTTGCGTCATTATTATTACTGTTTCATTTAAGAAATAAGTTAACATAGCACAGCGGACAGAGCAACTGTTGGCAACTGTGAGTGACGTCATTGGAACTGCACGCATTGTGGGGGCGAGCGGCAGAATACAAAATAATTTACCGTTCAACATATCTAGTATTAATTGTTACAGATTGACGAACACAACGGTGTGGTTTAATAATTTTACACATATATATTAAATTTGTTACATTGTTTACTCGCGAGACCTCTCATTTTATTTATTATCGTTACAATATTTAGGTTTGGGTAAACTGCTTTGTCTTTCTATAACAGGTTGTCTTATTCTCAATGCATTAATAATTACATTATATATTGGTTTTATCCTTTATTCTCTTTTAATTTAAACATATATCTTATTAAGGATTTCATATTTAATTTCAGTCATTATTGAGCAATTATTTCTCTCTTTATTATCAGTACATTTGTGGTCTTTTTATGTTTTTATTTTATCATATTCTTGTTTCATAAATCATACACTAATTCTTTGTGTTGTTTATTATCTATTTTTGTTAACACTTCCTATCTTCATCTTCCATAAACATTGTACTTTTATTGTTTGTGTTGTTTAGTTTGGGATTGTGATATTTAGTATTAATTGATGCACTTATATAAGACACTCACTATTATTGTTTGTGGCTGCTTATTAGTTTGTCGATATTTTGTTCTTGGTCACCTTTTCTTCTTCATGTTCTTCCTTGTTGGGGGTATTATAATACACTTATTTGGCATTCTTCACACATGCCTTATTAACTTCTTATTAGTTGGGTATTTGTTCCATCTAAAATTATCTTCCTTGTTGTAGTGTCTTCCTCACACTGGGAATGTTATTGTCTCATCCTTGTTCAAGATTTTTCATGGTTTATCATACATTTTTCTTCTTCTTAATTATATATATTTCTCCTCTTCTTGTATTCAGATTTCTTCTTCTTCTTCTTATGTACAGGTTTCTTCTTCTTCTTATATATAGATGTAACCCCTCTTTAACTTAAGCAGTAAAAAAAAGATTATTTTTTTTTTGAAAAATTTTTTGAAAATTTTTTTTTTGTTTCTTTTAAAGAGGGGCCACAAGTTAATTATAACTAGGCTAAAGCCTAGAGAAGCCAAAAATGCGCTTGATCCAGTGAGACGGGACTTGCAATGAAAACTCATGAATTAAACAATTAACAAATCCCTTTTATTATTCTATCTCAGTAAACAAATTAATAATAAAATAAATAAACCCAACAGTCATAATCTATAATTCCCTTAAATAGTCAATTAAATAAAGTATACTTTCTCAACAAGGCCACCTGAAAATATTTATTAATACCAAGAAAATAATTTGCTATGTCGCTTTACAAATGAATTGAAATTTAAAACCATAACTAACCTTGAAATAAAGTTTCCATTAAAATATTAATAAAATATAAAATTATTTTATATGTTCCTTTTAGAATGCTCCATATAACTTAATGAAGATAAATGGTATAGATTCCTTGCTAATACTAATTATAATAATAATTACTCAAACAAATTAAATAAAGTTTACAGGGTGACAATACTTGTTATTAAAGTTAAATAAAATAAATTATTTTCTTAAAGAAATGATCAGCAATGATTAATTGAGATAGAATACCTGTTATAAAAAAAATGAAAAGGATATACATACATGATTCCATGTATCAACTTTCTTGTATAAAAAGACAAACGAACAAACAAACCCTATATCTAAAGTCCCCACCAAAACTACACTAAATGCATAATACTTATAACCCCCAAAATGTACACACAAATATACAAACATAACATGTTCCACAATACAAATACATTATACAATAGTATACAATACAATATACATAAGGATCTCTTGCCACGCCCCTTTTTATATTACCCCTATGATGTATATAAATTCTTACTTCTTTTATAATTATCCCTGTTAGGATTACAATTTACTTTTATATTACCCCCCATGGTGTTGGTTGATTACACATCACGTGTATTAGATAATGCTTAAGCATTCAGTAGTCCCCAGGACATAATAACTTTCAAAATGTTGGCTAAGTGCCTAATGCTGTTATCTAATTCTGCCCCTCTGGGCTCTATTACTGTGAGAAATAAAAAATATTTAAAACAATGAACACCCCCCAGTTATCATAAATAATTTAAAGAATTTATATATTGTAACGTTACCAAATATGGTAGTTACATAAAATAAGCAAATATAACGTCAAGTGACAGGAAAGCATGAAAGTATTTCTAGATAAACTATGTGAACAAAAAGTGTGTATCTACAGATATATTAGTATAAAATTCCAACGATGGAGGAGAAAGTGTAACGTAGCAGCATCAAATACAAAATGAAGAAAGAAAATGACCATGAGCCAAAATAAAATGTTAGTAACCAGGCCCAATAGGATCCAACAGTGAGGGGAACCAACAAAATAAGGCCCAATAAAATCCAACAGTGAGGGGAAATAACGAGAGTAATACCAATACCAACAACATAACGGCAATACCAATAGATTCCAACAGTGAGGGGAATCAACAAAATAACTACAAATAAATTCCAACAGTGAGGGGAACAAATGAAGATAGCGACTACAATGAAAATATTGAAGAAGACGGTCAAACCTAAAGAAGAAGGGAAGAAGAAGGACAAGGAAACATAACATGAAGAGAGAAGAAAATGGATAGACCATGCAAGGACTCATCATTCATCAAGTGTACTAGAGACAATACTAGTAACTAAAAGAATAGTGATTATCAACTATGTAGAAACAGTGTTTAACATTTAAGAAACCACAAACAATTACAGTGAGTGCTTAATATAAGTGTGAAAACCTGTGACCAGTTAACTAATTTTAACCTAATAAACCACACAAACAATTCCAGTGATAAGGTTTATAGTGGAAGAAAATGTGTTACTTTCATAGTGAAAACATCAAGAATTAAATAGTCAAATATACACAGACAGTTCGTGTGACTAATTTAGTAAAGATTGTGATCCAAATAGATAATCATAAGACCACCAAAATAATGTAAAATAGAACAGTTATATTATTATTCAGAGAACTGACAATAAAAAAAAAAAAAAATCTTTGTAAATTTCAAAAGAAATGTAACTGAATGCCACGGCAAAACAGAATACAATACAAAGAAAGGCCAGAGAAAGAAAAATAACAAACAAAGTAGTTTGTTAAGTATCAAACAAATGTGACAGGAATTAGCTACAACCAATGACGAGAAAGATATTGTCATTAGTACAAAAATATTTGTATTATTGTTTAAAAAGAAGTAGTGTAAACATGTGTATTAAAACAATTAAAATATTGTAATAGAATACCATACTGAAGTCATGTTAGTAGTAGCAAAATGCTGCATTAGAATATGTTGTACATTGTTACATAACCCCATAGGAAAGACACCTATGAAACAAAAAATCATACATGTTAATTTAACCAAATAACCATCAACAATTATATCAATCAAGGATTTGTTATAAGTAATGATACACCCTAGTAGACAGTGTATTATATTGAAATACAATACAAATAAAGCAGATCAAATATGATGGCACAAAGATAGGAGAAATGGAACCTAGTATGCCAATTTAGTTAAACAAAATACAGTATTAAAACAAGTACCAATGTTAATGAAAGTATTACCAGTAGTTAGATGAACATCTGGTACTACTATGAGAACAGATAATAAGTATAAGGACAATAGTTTTGTAACCAAAATATTGTAAACTAGCTAACTATGAATACATAGTCAGAAGTAAGCAGAAACAATGTAACCAACTAGTTAAGCAAGATACTTTATTAAAGCTTGAACAAAGATTGATAAGAGTGTTACCAGTAGTAAGAGGGACACCTAATGCTACTTTGAGAACAGACCATGACCATGAGAATAGTCATTTTATATATAAATTATTAAAAACTAAATGACCATGATGGTGGAATCAGAATGTAAACAAACAATAAGGAGCAAGTTATTTATGCAAAATGCAACATACAAACTTGTTTAAAAGTAGATAAAAATGTTATCAAGGATCAGAAGAATGTCTGATACTACTTTGGAAAGCTAAATCAAGTATAGCAATAACAATTTAATTATTGTTTTAGCAAAAATAACTGACTACCATGCTATGACGTAATGTAAACAAACCCATTACTAGAAATTGAAGGGTTCTCAGATAGCTAAAAGCTAACAAATATATGAAAAGAATTAGGTACTATAATTGTACACTAATTGCATTTATTACATAATATACCTTATATAGAAAAACCATAAATAAAGTGACAATTGTAAGAAAAGAGATAGGAGGGTACTGAAACAATGCTAATAGTATATGATATACAGCCCTGTACACATACTAAAGTACAAATTCATGTAAATAGACGTTTATATTATTGTTAGGTTACAATATCAGTGTTATTAGATAAGAAAAATTAGTTTTAAGTACAATTGTGAATAATCAAATATGGACGCCAAAGACGCCATGACCAGATATTGTTTGGGTAACAATTATTCCCAAATTTTGTATTAAACAAGTTGAGATATAGACTCAGATCGTTTAATTAAAAGTGTTTTAGTGTAATTAGTTAAGTTTGGTGTAATAAACTTATTAAATATAAGATGCACCATAAAAATCGATAAAATCGTTTTAGTGATTTAAATAATAGACGGATTATAATCTTGTTTGGACTTAAATTAAAGCGCAGGATGTCCGCAATTTATTGACACTAACCGTTTAACGATAAGACAAATATTAAGAAAGTTATTACGATTTTAAACTTTTTAATTATTTTTTGTACCAGTGCTGACGTCATATAATCTCAAACTCAAACGCCAAAATTGGTAAAAAATTAAAAATTTTAAGAAGACAAAGTACTTTGGGTCGGAGAGTTCAAACGTTTCAGCCAATCGAATGAATGGAAATCGGCAGACAAGCCGCAGACATTCCGACGGAGCGAAGGAGTCATCTATCAATCATCAAACAGACAGGACGTGTCCTCTCCGGACGAGATATGAAGAAGTTTATTTTTGAATTGTGCGCGGACATATAACCTATAAACAACACCAGCATTAACGAGTCCACTGTGCGGAGTGAATAATATTTAAATACGATCAGTGTACAATATCGATCGTATTTGCGAGTGTTGTGCGAAAAAATAAAACACGGAGTACAATCTTTTTTATTAATTAACAATAAAACAGAAATAAAAATTTCTGTAAATACTTAATGTTGATATACTACGCTAATCAGTAATAGCGAAGTATCATAATGCTGATGGAATTTATCAGAATTAACAAAAGTATTATTTCGCAATTGTTAACATGATAAATAAATATTTTAATTATTTTTCATAATTAAAAGAATCACGATTAATGTACTTATTACAAAATACGAGCATAGTGAATAGTCGCTCAATTGACTAACGTTGTTTTTTGATTTTCTATATTTGAAGATAAATATTTTAACTTTTATGCGAAAGAGCATTATATGCTACTGATAATTACACATCAGAACTACTATAAATAATATGTATATGCTTAGATTAAGAAGAAATCAATATTCAAGATAATTAACTCTAATAACAATTCACGTTATGAGATAACCTTAAAATCATAACCGTAACTTGCCACCTTCTTTGTCACAAGTCTGTTCTCATATAATCCAAACCAGATGAAAACAATAACAAGAGTTTTTTTTTTAATAACTTTTTCTCTTGTAAATAAATAATTCCCACAGTGAATTATTAAAATATAGTAATACATTTTAGCAGTGCAAGCCAACGCACTTGTTGATTGTCAAGTAAATACTGTAGACTGCGTACGAATTCCCGCGTACGATAATACCATAATTATCTGTTATATGGTACTAATTTTCTATTTTAATATTTGTTTGTTTGTTTTTATTAATTGTTCATTTAATCTCATTATAAAACGCCACATCTTGTACCTGGCATCATGCTACTTAAAAGAACCACACGAACTTGGTAATTAACTGATATAAGAGGACATAACCTCTCAAGATAAAAACTATTGTATAACCAACAGGGTTACCAGCCTTGAGGCTAAGGAGAGTCTTATTTTAAATTTTGTTCATTGTAATTATTATCAGTAAAATTATTAGTAACTGATTGTCAATTTTTAAAAGATTTTATAACATCATTAACCGTTAATAAACTTCTACATTTTGTTACCAGTGGAAAAAGAGTATTATTTCAAACTTAAAATAATTCATTTATTAATAGTCAGTTCTACCAAAAGGTGGCGGAAGAATTCAAATACTTCTGATAACTCAGAACTTTATTTAGCTGTTATATCATTTTTATTGTGCATGCTAGTCACGGTGGATATTCAAACATAACATCTACTTGTATATGTAGTGTGTGTGTTACAGCTGAGCAGTCACCGAACAGAACTACAATATCCACGTGTGGTAAGTGGGGGAGGTTACTAACGGAGTGCGAGAAACATTTTAAATTAAAGAAGTTAACCATCGATACCCACATATTTGTCAATCACAATCAAACTAATAATAATAATAATTATAATTTGAACATTTTATCATACAACATAATCGTGAATACCGGTGCGTATCTGCAAGCAACATACAATCACACTTCAATACTATACTATATCAACACATCTATAAACATGACATTATAGAGTGGCGCCCAACGTGGGGCGCGGATTAGGGAAAAAACGTACAATAACCAATAATTTAATAACCCCAATCCGTCAAGAGACTGTAAGTACATTGTCAGCGACAAGATGTACAACACAAGGAGATCAACATCGAGAAAGAGAGCAACAGAGGCAGAGAGGGAGGCCAGGATGAAAGAGAAGGAGGCGACATCAATGGAAGACGTTGAAGAAATTCTCTTGGAAATAGAGGACAAACCACTTGAACCGGCGGAGGAGGTTCAGCAACCTGAGGAGGAGCCGGAAATAATACCACAAGAAATTCTACCGGAGATAAGCCAATCAGAGAGACCAACAAACCTCGTCAGCGTGGATTACCAGGAGATGATGCAGATGATTATTGAGGGCACTAATAAAACAATGGAGGCGTTGAGTCAGAGGATAGAGCAGAGTACCAACAAATCAATAGAGTCACTGAAAGAAGGACAGAAATCCACAAATCAACAAATAGAGTCACTGAAAGAGGAATTGAACAATAAAATAGATAAAACTAGTCAGTCCACTAACCAGAAAATAGAGGAAGGCCAGAGCGAGAGCCAGAAAAATATGGAGTTATTGAAGGAGGAATTAAATGACAAGATAAATGAAACAAACAGGAGAATGGAAGACGGGCAGAAGAAAACTGAAGAACTATTAGAGAAGAAAATGGCCATAATGAAGGAAGACTTATCTGCAGAGTTAGGGATTAAGATCGACCAAGCCAACCAGAAAATCGACAAGATCAACAGGAGATTAGACCGCATGAATAAGAGAATAAAGGGAGATGACAAGGAGATCGTGGAGTCAATAAACACGGTAGTGAAGGATGATTACAAGCAATCAGGAAAGACAATAAAAAGATGTTGTGAAGAGGCAGAAGAGAGTGTTAAGAAGATAAGAAGAGAATTAATAGTAGACGATCGAATGGAGATTGAAAAAATACCTGAAAATAAAAACATGGAACCGACGAATCCAGAGCCTAAAGATAGTGGAGAAAAGAAGATCCAAATAATTAAAGAAAAGGAAGAGGTGAAGATGGAAGAAAGAAGAACCATACGCCCAAGGAAGGCAAGAATTACAAAAGAATTAATTGAAATGACTAGAAATGGTCTGATTAATATGGTCAACTTACCAATCATCAACCATGAAGAAGGGACTTTCAGGAAGGAGTATCGGGGGAGTTTCAAGACAATGGACGAAGAGGAAGATTATGTAACAACGAAGAAGAAGATGACCAACAAAATATCTCAACCACGTATTTCCAAAAGAAGAGTAAGATATTTTAAGAAAAAGGAAGGCTATCAAGAGAAATGGAACCGGATTATCGAAGGATACGCCAGAGAAATCAGAGAACTAAGGAAGAAGAGGAGCCAATTAATGGAAGCACCCAACCAGAAGACGGATGACGGTCAAACAGAATTGGGAGAGTTACCGAACGTCAATACTTACGACAACTAAGAGAACCATAGACACAAATACATTGAAGAGAGAGAGGAAAAGAAGACAGAAGAACGGAAGGCAGACACAGCCCTAATCGCATTCAAATGGAAAAACCAAATGATAGCCCGATATATGTCAAGAACGGACAGGAGTATAGATACTAAAGAAGTCCGATCGACAAGAAGAGAGGAGAACGATGATTATGGTAAAAATGAATAAAAATACACTGAATTATGGGACCGACTATTATGATAACCAACAATGCTGACACAAGCTTCAATGAAACGATATATCGGCAATTAAAATATAAGACTGAAAGTGAAAAAATAGCGATGAAAATTATTTTGTTGTGAATATTATGTAAAAGTTGAAAATATTTGTTATGGAGATGAAATGAAAGATGAAAATATACTTGTGAATATAACTGTTGACTATATAGAGATGAAAAATGAAATGTGGCCATGAAGATTATTGTTTATTAAAAAGTGAAAAATGAAAGTATAATTATGAAAATAAATGTTGACTAAAGAAGAAAGGATGTAATATTGCTATGAAGATTATTATGTGTTTATATTAAATGAGAAGTAACTGTATAACTATGAAATGAACATTGAATATATTGTGATTTTATAATGTGAAAAAATATGCTCCCAAAGAAGTTATGTAAAGGATTCAGAACATTGTATTTATAAATAATAGAGTACTAATAAAGAAAAGTACTATACGAGATCGACAAATTCTATCTTTGGCACCAATGTATGTATAATACACCAATTTCCAAGAGCCACGTCAACTAGTAAAGAACATCTCACCCGTACTATAAAAGAAGAGAACTATACGAGGCCGACACACAACATCCAAGGCAACATTAATTCCTAGAGCCGAGTCAACAAGTAAGATTACCATCATACCCGTACTACCAATGAAGAAAGAAGGAGCAAATAAGAAGTTGGAGGAGCAAAACTAAATAAGTATCATTGATGTAGACAAGCAACCACACATGACCACATTGTTTTCTAGTGTATTTTACTAGAGAAAAGCCAATACCACATGGACTATATATCAACTAAAACCATGAGGAAGGAGAAAAAATAAATATATTTATGAATTATATCTAGAGGAATAAACCCTGAAATGAAGAATATGACAAGATGACGTTTAATGTGATACAAAATGAAGAGATTAATCGATGATGAAGAAGAATGAAAAGTAATATACTAACGAAGATAATCATGAGAGTATACCAGTGATGAAATGTAAAACAAACTATCCCTATAATATGTGAAGAATTTAGTTGAGATGAATCAAGAAAAAGAGAGTATAACAATGTATAAACCGCAGATGCGTGAGTTAATCCCAAGGATATTTATTATTCGTCGGAAGAACGACCACTATTATTATTTTTTTTGATTATTTGAGATGAATTGACTGATGAATAATGCCAGCAATCAATTATTATTATTGATGGAGATGATGTGCCTCCATATTTATTGAAGTTAGTATGGCCAGTGGAGTTGAATAGCCAAAGTGAGCCGCTCTGAACTGCCCCAGCTAAGCTTATGTTAGGGAATAAGGGAACTAAATAAACAAGGGAGATGATTACATAGAGAAGAAATAATTATGATTCAAATAGAAGAAAGTGAAGGGATATATGTAAAAAACATGTGAATCGACATGTAAATGTACAACAATTGATGAATTCCTCAATGAAAAAAAAAGATACTGATTCAGAATTAATCAATTCTTATAGGAAGGCATATGTAACATTACCAAATATGGTAGTTACATAAAATAAGCAAATATAACGTCAAGTGACAGGAAAGCATGAAAGTATTTCTAGATAAACTATGTGAACAAAAAGTGTGTATCTACAGATATATTAGTATAAAATTCCAACGATGGAGGAGAAAGTGTAACGTAGCAGCATCAAATACAAAATGAAGAAAGAAAATGACCATGAGCCAAAATAAAATGTTAGTAACCAGGCCCAATAGGATCCAACAGTGAGGGGAACCAACAAAATAAGGCCCAATAAAATCCAACAGTGAGGGGAAATAACGAGAGTAATACCAATACCAACAACATAACGGCAATACCAATAGATTCCAACAGTGAGGGGAATCAACAAAATAACTACAAATAAATTCCAACAGTGAGGGGAACAAATGAAGATAGCGACTACAATGAAAATATTGAAGAAGACGGTCAAACCTAAAGAAGAAGGGAAGAAGAAGGACAAGGAAACATAACATGAAGAGAGAAGAAAATGGATAGACCATGCAAGGACTCATCATTCATCAAGTGTACTAGAGACAATACTAGTAACTAAAAGAATAGTGATTATCAACTATGTAGAAACAGTGTTTAACATTTAAGAAACCACAAACAATTACAGTGAGTCCTTAATATAAGTGTGAAAACCTGTGACCAGTTAACTAATTTTAACCTAATAAACCACACAAACAATTCCAGTGATAAGGTTTATAGTGGAAGAAAATGTGTTACTTTCATAGTGAAAACATCAAGAATTAAATAGTCAAATATACACAGACAGTTCGTGTGACTAATTTAATAAAGATTGTGATCCAAATAGATAATCATAAGACCACCAAAATAATGTAAAATAGAACAGTTATATTATTATTCAGAGAACTGACAATAAAAAAAAAAAAAAAATCTTTGTAAATTTCAAAAGAAATGTAACTGAATGCCACGGCAAAACAGAATACAATACAAAGAAAGGCCAGAGAAAGAAAAATAACAAACAAAGTAGTTTGTTAAGTATCAAACAAATGTGACAGCAATTAGCTACAACCAATGACGAGAAAGATATTGTCATTAGTACAAAAATATTTGTATTATTGTTTAAGAAGAAGTAGTGTAAACATGTGTATTAAAACAATTAAAATATTGTAATAGAATACCATACTGAAGTCATGTTAGTAGTAGCAAAATGCTGCATTAGAATATGTTGTACATTGTTACATAACCCCATAGGAAAGACACCTATGAAACAAAAAATCATACATGTTAATTTAACCAAATAACCATCAACAATTATATCAATCAAGGATTTGTTATAAATAATGATACACCCTAGTAGACAGTGTATTATATTGAAATACAATACAAAAAAAGCAGGTCAAATATGATGGCACAAAGATAGGAGAAATGGAACCTAGTATGCCAATTTAGTTAAACAAAATACAGTATTAAAACAAGTAATGAAAGCATTACCAATGTTAATGAAAGTATTACCAGTAGTTAGATGAACATCTGGTACTACTATGAGAACAGATAATAAGTATAAGGACAATAGTTTTGTAACCAAAATATTGTAAACTAGCTAACTATGAATACATAGCCAGAAGTAAGCAGACACAATGTAACCAACTAGTTAAGCAAGATACTTTATTAAAGCTTGAACAAAGATTGATAAGAGTGTTACCAGTAGTAAGAGGGACACCTAATGCTACTTTGAGAACAGACCATGACCATGAGAATAGTCATTTTATATATAAATTATTAAAAACTAAATGACCATGATGGTGGAATCAGAATGTAAACAAACAATAAGGAGCAAGTTATTTATGCAAAATGCAACATACAAACTTGTTTAAAAGTAGATAAAAATGTTATCAAGGATCAGAAGAATGTCTGATACTACTTTGGAAAGCTAAATCAAGTATAGCAATAACAATTTAATTATTGTTTTAGCAAAAATAACTGACTACCATGCTATGACGTAATGTAAACAAACCCATTACTAGAAATTGAAGGGTTCTCAGATAGCTAAAAGCTAACAAATATATGAAAAGAATTAGGTACTATAATTGTACACTAATTGTATTTATTACATAATATACCTTATATAGAAAAACCATAAATAAAGTGACAATTGTAAGAAAAGAGATAGGAGGGTACTGAAACAATGCTAATAGTATATGATATACAGCCCTGTACATATACTAAAGTACAAATTCATGTAAATAGACGTTTATATTATTGTTAGGTTACAATATCAGTGTTATTAGATAAGAAAAATTAGTTTTAAGTACAATTGTGAATAATCAAATATGGACGCCAAAGACGCCATGACCAGATATTGTTTGGGTAACAATTATTCCCAAATTTTGTATTAAACAAGTTGAGATATAGACTCAGATCGTTTAATTAAAAGTGTTTTAGTGTAATTAGTTAAGTTTGGTGTAATAAACTTATTAAATATAAGATGCACCATAAAAATCGATAAAATCGTTTTAGTGATTTAAATAATGGACGGATTATAATCTTGTTTGGACTTAAATTAAAGCGCAGGATGTCCGCAATTTATTGACACTAACCGTTTAACGATAAGACAAATATTAAGAAAGTTATTACGATTTTAAACTTTTTAATTATTTTTTGTACCAGTGCTGACGTCATATAATCTCAAACTCAAACGCCAAAATTGGTAAAAAATTAAAAATTTTAAGAAGACAAAGTACTTTGGGTCGGAGAGTTCAAACGTTTCAGCCAATCGAATGAATGGAAATCGGCAGACAAGCCGCAGACATTCCGACGGAGCGAAGGAGTCATCTATCAATCATCAAACAGACAGGACGTGTCCTCTCCGGACGAGATATGAAGAAGTTTATTTTTGAATTGTGCGCGGACATATAACCTATAAACAACACCAGCATTAACGAGTCCACTGTGCGGAGTGAATAATATTTAAATACGATCAGTGTACAATATCGATCGTATTTGCGAGTGTTGTGCGAAAAAATAAAACACGGAGTACAATCTTTTTTATTAATTAACAATAAAACAGAAATAAAAATTTCTGTAAATACTTAATGTTGATATACTACGCTAATCAGTAATAGCGAAGTATCATAATGCTGATGGAATTTATCAGAATTAACAAAAGTATTATTTCGCAATTGTTAACATGATAAATAAATATTTTAATTATTTTTCATAATTAAAAGAATCACGATTAATGTACTTATTACAAAATACGAGCATAGTGAATAAGTGAATACGAGTCGCTCAATTGACTAACGTTGTTTTTTGATTTTCTATATTTGAAGATAAATATTTTAACTTTTATGCGAAAGAGCATTATATGCTACTGATAATTACACATCAGAACTACTATAAATAATATGTATATGCTTAGATTAAGAAGAAATCAATATTCAAGATAATTAACTCTAATAACAATTCACGTTATGAGATAACCTTAAAATCATAACCGTAACTTGCCACCTTCTTTGTCACAAGTCTGTTCTCATATAATCCAAACCAGATGAAAACAATAACAAGAGTTTTTTTTTTAATAACTTTTTCTCTTGTAAATAAATAATTCCCACAGTGAATTATTAAAATATAGTAATACATTTTAGCAGTGCAAGCCAACGCACTTGTTGATTGTCAAGTAAATACTGTAGACTGCGTACGAATTCCCGCGTACGATAATACCATAATTATCTGTTATATGGTACTAATTTTCTATTTTAATATTTGTTTGTTTGTTTTTATTAATTGTTCATTTAATCTCATTATAAAACGCCACATCTTGTACCTGGCATCATGCTACTTAAAAGAACCACACGAACTTGGTAATTAACTGATATAAGAGGACATAACCTCTCAAGATAAAAACTATTGTATAACCAACAGGGTTACCAGCCTTGAGGCTAAGGAGAGTCTTATTTTAAATTTTGTTCATTGTAATTATTATCAGTAAAATTATTAGTAACTGATTGTCAATTTTTAAAAGATTTTATAACATCATTAACCGTTAATAAACTTCTACATTTTGTTACCAGTGGAAAAAGAGTATTATTTCAAACTTAAAATAATTCATTTATTAATAGTCAGTTCTACCAAAAGGTGGCGGAAGAATTCAAATACTTCTGATAACTCAGAACTTTATTTAGCTGTTATATCATTTTTATTGTGCATGCTAGTCACGGTGGATATTCAAACAGAATATCTACTTGTATATGTAGCGTGTGTGTTACAGCTGAGCAGTCACCGAACAGAACTACAATATCCACGTGTGGTAAGTGGGGGAGGTTACTAACGGAGTGCGAGAAACATTTTAAATTAAAGAAGTTTACCATCGATACCCACATATTTGTCAATCACAATCAAACTAATAATAATAATAATTATAATTTGAACATATTATCATACAACATAATCGTGGATACCGGTGCGTATCTGCAAGCAACATACAATCACACTTCAATACTATACTATATCAACACATCTATAAACATGCCGTTATAATATACTGAAACATTGCCAAGTAATAAAAATAGAAATATTGCACAATATTATAACCCTGTGAAAAATACACTTGGGCCAGAGACCGACATGTTAATTGCCAGTTGATGCAACTTTTAACTTGTCTCAACAACAAGTTAAAAACTGAATGAACATGCATTCCTTCTGGTTGAAACTTGTGGAAAATGCACCAGCCTACCCCAGAAATTTCTATTCAATATTAATTAAACTGATTTTTAAATTTAGAAAATATATATATATAAGGACTACTAAATTGAACGCGATAAATTACCAATAGAAAGAA
Organism: Magicicada septendecula; assembly: GCA_034769895.1. Lineage (NCBI taxonomy): Eukaryota > Metazoa > Arthropoda > Insecta > Hemiptera > Cicadidae > Magicicada > Magicicada septendecula. The sequence continues at coordinate 410,629,039 of CM068369.1, read as the reverse complement.
TAACTTACAATCTGTAAAGAAACACATATGCTGAAATAAGAGAAAATTATGGGTTTGAATGCAGAACAGTGTAAGAAGACATGCCAGTCTCTGAGCTGACAATTTTAACCAGAAATTTAATAAAATCTACAATTAATTTTACACCCAGTTCACACACTAAACTTTCCCATGAATTGGGGATCCAATTAAATGTTTAAAACTTGAAATGTTGTAGTTGATAGATATATATAGAACTGGTCACTGGGTATTATTGAGTGCTGACTCTATGTGTACATAATAATTGGTTTTGTATCACCTGATTTCGTCCATGAGGGGTTTTTTATTAAGGTGACAATCTCGTGGTCGACATTATAGGTGTTGGTGTGGTCCTCCACATTCCTCCGGTAGCGAAGAGGAGCTTTAAGGTGTTAATAGTTCAGCCATGTAGTAGGTCTTGTTCTCGTCTATTGCGGTGGACCCTAATTACACACCGTTATATATATTAGCCAGAGTACACAACACAATGCCCCACTAAAGTTTGCACACCCTCCAAAATACATATATAAAGTTAACATAGCTATAGAGCTACTTAAATTTAACTTGACAGATTTGTATGGCCAACATGCCTTATTTGAAAATCTTTATAACAGTAATTCTTCATAATACTAACTTCACCCAATGCGGGTTATCCTGTTTGCAATTTGACAATTAATTATGGCTTTGTACCATTTCATAAACTTTATACATAGTGTGAATATGTAGCTACCACGTGGTTAAGAAGTTATTTCAAATACATAGTTTTTACTATAGAAAATAATATGAATTGGTGGTTATTTACTTTCAAAACGTGCCTGAGTAAGTTCCCAGATATTAATAAAGTTTTACTGTTAATTGTAGTAAAACTTGTATGCTATCTAACCCAACTACGCCTTGCGCAATAACTTAAGTGCGTATAACACGAATCTCGTTACATCGATGTTAGATAAATTTTAAACTTAAATTTTTTGTATTCAATATACTTTACTTTTTAGTGCCGAGGTTCTCACACGTGAATGAATATTATTTTATAATGTTTTAAAAACTTTTACCTTCAAAAGTGTATTTCAAAACCGCCATGCGGTCGCGTACAGGTGAACAGAAATCAACTTACTTAGGCTTATTAAAAACAGTATTCTCCAGTGAAATACTATAGTCTATTAATATGAAAGTAAGTGAGACTTACCGCAGTCGTGTAGAGAATTATCTAAACATAGTATGAAGGCTTGAAGGTGTTGAAAATCATCATTTTCTACCGGAGTGAAAATGGAGTCGACCGTCAACCACGAAGTATTTTGTGAGACGAAATTAAATGGAAGTCCCAGCTTCTTCCTCGTTTGCCTACGGCATTTGTCGCCAGAAAGCAGCACCTGGGGTTTTCATACTGCGGGTAGGCGGCAGGTGCCGACACCGATCAACGCTGTCTAGACTTAATAGGTAGGGCTTATCTTCACGGAAAGAGTGCAGCACGAATTACCCCACTGTAATTCCGTACTGCCTATAACTACAGGCCGTGTATTCAGTTGTTTTGCGCTGTCTCTCCGCTAGAGATCGGCCCAACCTCCAATTGTTAATTACTGAAATCGCGCTGAATCTTACAGATTCGGCACATAGGTTTTTTCACTTATAGGGTATTTTCCCTCACTTGTATGATAAATTGGTTCACTTATATGATACGTTGCCTCATTTATATGATGTGTCCCCTCTCTTGTATAATAAATTGTTTCATTTATTTGATATGTCCCCTCACTTGTATGATCTATTGTGTCCTGTTTGCTAACGTAATTGTTTGGTTTATATTTTTCCTCTTCTTATCATATTGATGATGCTTTCAATTATAATTCTTCCTTCTACTGTGTTGACTTATTTTGACATTATTTATTCATGGATACATGATTGGTTTTGATACTTTAGAGGTTTTTTATCATTTTGGCTTAGACATGTACGTGGTAGATTCTTATTCTAGGTATTGGATATCATTTATATGTAACTACAATTTTGTTATGTTACAATATATATATATATATATGAGAGAGTAACTTAAATTCAGTCACATGTACACTGTTTAAATATAGCGGGGTATGAGTGGGTGATACGGGTCCCCTTATATAGCGTTCAATCTTACATGATCTAGTGGGACAGATGATTAACACACGCATTTTGGGAATATGAATCTTAAAATGGGTTTAATGAATTCTTAATTCTGTCTTGATGATTTCTTCGTGAGCACACAGACACTGGAGCTGGGTTCATTATGAATTACTGTTATCACACTTTACAAGGGGGCATTGGGTTAATTTTGGATGAATTGATGTTACACTTTGGGGAGAGATTGATGTGGTGTTACCAGCAAGGGGTTTCATCCAAGATAGTTACTTGAATTAATTGTGGGTAGTATGTGTAAGTTAATGTGTTGTGGTATATGTATGGATGTGTAGATTTTTCTCAAGGGGGTTAATAATGTATAACTGTATAGTAGCACATGTGTGAACTGGTAAATGAGCTGGCTGATCCAATGCATTGGTACTTAAGAGATCTCAATGAGATAATTCCAGTGGCAAAGCTAGTAGTTAATGAATGGGTAGGCAAAAATATTATCTTAAAATTTTTTTTAAGGAATCACTAAAAGGATGGTGGTTCAAATCGGACGCTGAGGTAGAGTTTGCTGTAAGCGAATGGTTCCACAAACAGCCGTAAGAATTTTACTATAACTAGCAGGGAATCTACAGGTTGGTGCAACAGTGGAACTCATGTCTTAATGTTAATGGAGACTTCTTTTAAAATCGTTGAATAAAAAATGCTTTACAGCTCTATACGTGTTTCTATTGAACAATCCTTCTATTAGTCATACACAATAATACAACTGATTGAACTTCAAATTTTTAAACTTGATTAGTTTCTATATATATGTTTAATGTTACAAATAATTCAAATAACAATCTTGATCATCTGTTAGTTCAGCGGAATAACAGGGACACTTTTAATAACCGCATAAAATAAACACACTTATAAACAACACAGCGCGCTTTAACTTGAATGTTTGGACCACAGAAGTGAGGCATGCCTCAACGCTCCATGTGTACAGCATGGGACAATCCCCCCTCCCTTCTCTTCCCTATCACTCTGGCACATTGCTTACATTTGATGTATACAAAAAACGATGAGGCAAGTTCAGGTTTGCCTCATTCGCTTTAAACGAGCTATGCCAAGTCTCACCTGTCACCATCTAGCGGTCGCTCAGTAAAGCACATTTCGCCCTAATAAATTCGACAGTCGCGGTAACAATGTATAATCTTTACGTTATGTAGTTCATAAGTATTTATAATTTTTATTCTACAGAATTTTTTAGGGTAGGCATTGCCTCAATTGCCTCCATGTAACTTCGCCACTGGATAATTCTCTAATATCTTATAAATAATTGGTGTATAAATAATAATCTTTCTTTATATACAAAAATTCAGCCTGCGTATGTTTGTGCTCGCAAAACTCGAAAAATAGTCGGTCGATTGACTTGAAATTTTGACACAACGTTGCATTCGAATACGCGCGTGTTTTCGAAAATCGAATTCATTTCTTTCGTTTCTTTCCAGTTGATCGTCGTCTGTGTTTTCGCGGGCCATAGTACGCGTTTTACGAGTTGAAGAAGAGAAAAGTTGTTGTTTTCGTTCACATTGATGTGCATAATCAATCGTTGGAAGTGATTTGATTATCTGTTTTCGAAAAACGAAATGTGAGTTAATTTGATACCGAATGTTGTATTCAATTCAATTCATTTGTTTTGTTTTGGAAATGATTTAATTATCTGTTTTCGAACATCAAAATGTGAGTTACTTTGATTTTGATTGTTGCATTCACAATTCATTTCTTTCGTTTTTTTCCAGTTGATCGTCGTCTGGTTTTTCGCCAGCCATAGTACGAGTTGAATCGAGAAGAAGAAGAGCAGCACAATCGTCTCAACAACGCCAAGAACGATTAGATCAACAGCTAAGACATATACAGTTGCAATATCTGAATGATCGAGCTTCATATCCTTAAGTCATAATAAAAGAGTCTTAGTCATAGTACGGCAGCCTTTAGTCTTAAGTCATAGTAACACATTCATTAATCATCTGTAATGCCTCGCCCACGTTCGAACATAGGCCGCCGTTCTCGACACGCAATCACGGAACGTCAAAGGAGATCAAACCGCACTGATCAAGAACGTTTAGACGATAATGAACGTGTTAGAGTCAGAACTTCTCAAAGGCGAGCAGAAGAATCGGCAGATCAGCGGGAAGAAAGACTTGAAGTCTTACAAGTTGAATCGAGAAGAAGAAGAGCAGCACAAACGTCTCAACAACGCCAAGAACAATTAGATCAACAGCGAAGACGTATGCAGTTGCAATATCTGAATGGTCGAGCTTCATATCACCGAATTGCTTTTTCATACGAACCGGATATTCAATACAATACCTCATGTAAATTCGTTCAAATCGGAAAAATGGACAAAGTTTGTCCGCACTGCACAGCAATGAAATTTAAAGGAGAAACCCCGGGAATGTGCTGCGCGAGCGGAAAAGTGAAGCTACCTGAACTTGAGCAGCCAAAAGAACCATTGAAACGTTTGTTAAATGGAATTACTGATGATTCAAAACATTTCCTCAAAAACATCAGAAATTACAATTCCTGTTTTCAGATGACTTCATTCGGCGCTAACGTTATAGCGGAGCATTTTATGCCGACATTTAAAATTCAGGGACAAATTTACCACAGAGCTGGCTCTTTGCTTCCTTTTCCCAGCAATAACCATAAATTTCTCCAAATCTACTTCATCGGAGATGAAAATGACCAATTGAATGCACGCTGCCAAATCTCTACTGGAATCAGAAGGCATATTGTTGAGTCGTTGCAAAAAATGTTACATGACAATAATCAATAATTTAATTCGGATGTTCAAAAATGCGATTGATCTCATGCCATCAGACAGCCATAGAATTGTTATTCATGCTGATCAAACACCAGCCAGTGAGCATGTCAGACGATATAACGCGCCAACAATTGATGAGGTAGCAATTGTCATGGTTGGAGAAGAATTTCATCCTCGCGATATCGTTTTTCAGCGTAGAAATGAGCAACTACAAAGAATTGCTGACACTCATAGATGCTACGATCCATTGCAATATCCAATTATGTTTCCAGACGGTCAAGATGGTTATCATTTCAACATCAAAATGATAAACACAGTCACAGGTGAACACACAGGCAAAAAAGTTAGTTCAATGAATTATTATTCCTATCGGATTATGGTACGTGAAAATGAAGATAACCATATTCTGAAATGCCGTCAGCTCTTCCATCAGTACATCGTCGATATGTACGCGAAAATAGAGTCGGAACGACTACTATTCATTAGGCTCAATCAAAAGAAACTGAGATCAGAAGAATACATACATTTGAGAGACGCGATAAGTAATGATGGTGATATAAGCAACATAGGAAAGATCACCATATTGCCTACCACATATACTGGTAGTCCGCGACATATGCATGAATATGCGCAGGATGCTATTACGTATGTGCGGAAATATGGTCGTCCTGATCTTTTCATTACATTTACATGTAATCCAGCATGGGATGAAATAAAAGAGTTACTACTTCCAGGACAAACTCCTACTGATCGCCACGACATAACAGCACGCGTTTTTATTGATTTCATCACTTCACTACACGTTTTCGGAGAAACACAATGTTGGATGTACTCTGTGGAGCGGCAAAAAAGAGGATTGCCACATGCGCACATTCTAATGTGGCTTACTGTGAAGATAATGCCAAATGAAATCGATAAAGTAATATTTGCCGAAATACCAGATCCCACAATTGATAATGAGTTGTTTGAAGTTGTGACCAAGAACATGATACACGGACCATGTGGAGCAATCAATACAAATTCACCGTGTATGATCGATGGAAAATGCTCTAAACGGTATCCTCGAGAGTTGTTAAAAGACACAATTACTGGCAATGATGGTTACCCACCAGGCCCGGATCTATGGGGCGCAAAACCCCGCAATGCAGGGGGGCCCCAGGCCATGTCGGAGCAAAATTTAAACACTGCATTAGTAAACATCAATCAGTAATTAAAAAATTTCCAAATATGGAATTTCGAAAATTGATCCAATCTCGGAGACTAGGAAAGAGAAATTTTGCTCCGGAATATTTGGCGAGTGGTTACACTGTTACTGGTTTAGGCAAAGAAGATAGACGTGTTAGAATAGAAGGTTCATGCTGTACGTTTGGGTGAGGCAACTTTAGAATAGTTGGCGTCCCCGTTTAGGTTATTTTTCCAGTTGCGACTCGCTAGGTTATGTTTGTTATGTGTATCTTCTTAAGTGTTTTGTGACAAAGTAAAAGTGTTTTGTAACTTAACAAGGGTTTTAAGTGTTTGTGTTTCGTAACAAACAATAACAAAAATACTGATGGAGCTAAGTGAAACAAGTGGTGAGGGCAAAAGACGAAAACGACGTTTATAGACAGAAACGTTACATAGAACAAACAAAAAAATTACGTTGTTTCTTGTTCCTAGTCAAACCTCATTGGGAATCACGGAAACTGGACCTACACCAGGTTAGTTAGATTGAGATTCAACCGTTTTATTCCGTCATTTGTAGATTGATAGTTTTCTGAACAAGTATCAAAAACCTTCACGAAGAAGACTGGCCAGCTTGATCAGAACACGTGAAAACTCATTTTACTCCAATTTCGACACACGGTATTGTTCATGTGATGGTGGTGATTAAAGGTGCTAATAGTGTAATTTAATCTAAGTACCTATGCATTTAATGCCATCAACATGTCTGGCTTAGTACCAGTATGTGCAATGTAAATTTTACCGAGAAAACTAAGGGGAGACGTCAATGAATGCGTTTCCATAAGAAATACATGTAATATGTAGGTACATTTATCTAAGTAACGGTATGGAATTTTTCTATGAAATTTTTACCACATATTCACTGTATACATATGTGTACTCAGTAGCTAAATAACTGATCTATCTTTAAAACCTTACCTTGCAGAAATTATCTTGTACAGTGAAAAGTAATAAGATAATTTTACAAAAAAAATATGATGGTAAACAATTTTTTTAATTTTATTTTTGAACAAAAATTATTTATTTTGGTACAGTTTATAGAAAACATATATCTTTATATACATACCAAATTCCAATGCTTTATGTTAGATACTTTAGGAGATAAATGTTCCTAAATATAAAAAACAACACTTTCGGGAAATAACAAAAAACCAAATAAAGTGCAATAAATGCTTATTAAAATTGTCCACCACCATAGGAAATAGGAAGTATCTTTTTCTGCATCTCTTTCGTCTTTTTGCTTTTTAGAACTCTTCTTTTTTGTTTAGCCTCCTTTGTTAGTTCCAATATAGCTTTTTCAGCCTTTTTGATTCGAAGGTTATCTTACCTTTATTCGATATAACCTTTATAACATCTAAATCTGTATTAGGAAAATAATGTATGTAAAACTAATAAATATAACATATAACACACCAAGAGGCGCAGCGTTGTGAGTGTTATTACTAAAAAATCGGCCTGCATGTATACATTTTAATATTCTTTTAAGTATGTTAAAAACATAATTCATACGTAAAACTTACATATTCTTACTCAAAAAAAAGTCGTAGAATAAGAAAAAAATAAAATTGAAAATTGCTAAAATAAAATTGAAATTGTCCAATCACGTTCACCAATACCAAAAGAAAGCCTTGAGAAGATAGTAAGGGAAAAACCTTCCTCTGTAATGAAAAATTAATAATTATTATGATATTATATATACGTAGGTATATATGCCAAACCTTTAAAACTATTTTATAAATTTTATTACTCCATGTTCGCTAGGTAGCAACACCGTCACTTTTTCGCTTCTCTCACCGTGCTTTAACATAGTACTGTCCTGTCTTTCCGACTGAAGGTTTTTGCAAGGATCCTCTTACTGACCAACCGACCGTTATTAATTTGAAATTTGTATTCATAAACTGCATTTTCCATTAAACCAATCTGTGGCTTTGTTTTTTTTCAGGCACTGAAACTTCCACTGCTTATGACATGACCTTCTGGCCTTGACACATTCCATCCTAGCAGTGAGACTTCTGTTCCTGTCTCCAAAACCTCACCAGCTATCCAGAGATTTGATCCTGATTTTAAGACCGATAGTGTGACAGAAGATTCTCCCTCCACATCCACTAGAGACTTTAATTTTGATGACATCCAAGACGTTGCCACCATATCCACGAATAAGTCAAATTTGAGTGATGAATATTTCATTACTTGTTAGTTGAAACAGGAGAATCCAACTGATAAAGCTCATTTTGAAAATATTAATTTATCTGACAAGCTCAAGAATTTTATTGTTAAAACTGGAAGCTGCCAACCAAATGGTCCATTTTCCAAGGATGAAAAGAAAAGAGGATTCTCTACTGTCTACTACAAAACAGTTGCAGCAGCAGGACAGTCTTTACAAGTGAAATGGTTAAATTACTCAAAAAAGTTGGATTGTGCGTATTGCCTGCTATGTTTGCTATTTTCTGGTGGTGAAAGTAAAAGTGGATGGGCCACTGGTATCAGAGACTGGCAAGGTTTGTCAAACAAATCAAAGTACACAGCAAATCTCAACAGCACATTTCAGCCTGTTTGGTCTTCCATGAATGGGAAGTACGTAAAAGAATTGATGAGTCCTTGGAAAATGAAAGAAAGTCTGAAGGTGAGTTTTGGGCCCAGGTTTTAAAGAGACTTTTTAATATTACGCTCATGTTAGCAAAAAACGGTCTCGCATTTAGAGGCTCGAAGGAGCATAGTGGAAACTATGATGGCAACTTTCTATCATTGGTGCAGTTACTAGCCAAATATGACACTGTGATGGCACGAGTAATCAGTTTACCAAAGGGACATATCAAGTATCTCAGTCATGACATCCAAAATCAAGTGATTCATTGCATGTCTTCACACTTGCAAGGCAAACTGTTGCAGAAAATTAATAATGCACCTTTTTTTTCATTAATTATTGATACAACACAAGATCTGTCAAAAAAAGATCAAATGAGTTTTGTTATTCGGTATGCAAGTTTCTCTGAACCTGAAGTACAAGAGGGCTTGGAAAAAGAGAATTGTCGACAAATCAAGATTGAGGAAGTTTTTCTGGGATTTTTACAAGTGAGAGATCCAACTGCATCTGGACTCACAACGCTAGTGTTAGATCATTTGCAAAAATTGGGTTTAGACTTTAAAAAGTGCAGAGGCCAGGGATATGATGGAGCTGCTGTGATTAGTGGTGCTTACTTAGGAGTGCAGAAGAGGTTGCGTGAAAAGGAGGGACTAGCTGTGTATGTGCATTGTACAGCACACAACTTAAACCTAGTCATCAACGATGCAGTCAGAAGTATAAGAGAAGTGGCTAATTACTTCTCAGCTCTGCAGGATTTGTATGTTTACTTTGGTCATAGTATCAACAGATGGGACATTCTCTCTTCCATGACAGGTGAATCTACTGTCACACTAAAAAAGCTCAATCCAACTAGGTGGGCATCAAGGCATCAGTCCATTGTAGCTATCAAGGTGAGGTATCTTGATGTTATGAAGACCCTCAGAAAAATTTCACTCGTAAGTAAAAATAAGGACGAAGTGTCGGAAGCAAATCGACTGGCAAAAACTATGGACTGCTTCCAGTTTGTCTTTCTGACTGTGATCCTGTCAAAGATATTTTCTGAAGTGAATGTAACTTCACAGCTTCTCCAGAGAAAAGAGACAGACCTTGGGAAGGCGTTAAGCACTCTTCAGGAAAGCAAAGAAACTCTGAAACAGATGAGAGGCGAATATGATAGCATGAAAGAGGAAGCCACAACTGTTGCTGCAAAATGGAAAGTGGAGCCTGTATTCTTACAGAAGAGACATCCAAAAGTGAAGAAGCACTTCGACTAACTGGCAGAGGACCATACATTTTCCGACTCGGAAACTTGCTTCAGAGTGAATGTTTTTAATGCCCTTTGGATGTTGTCAACAGCCAAATAGACAACCGTTTTTCTGCCCTGGAAAACGTGGTAGAAAGCTTATCTGTACTGTTCCCCAAAGTTCTTCTTCAACTATCAGAAGATGAAATTTTAGCCAGAGCTGAAAAACTTCAAAAGAAGTATGAAAAAGACATTGGTCCATCCCTACCACTAGAGCTTATCTCCCTTCGCTCAGGATTAAAAAATCAAATTTCTAAGCTCAATACAGTTTCCGAATTGGCAGCTCTTGTTTACATTGAATTTGACACCATCGCATCAAGTTATCCTGAGGTATTAACTGCTCTGGCTTTATTCCTGACTCTACCTGTAACTTTGCACCTGCTGAAAGGTCATTCTCTGTCTTGAAGAGGGTTAAAAGCTACTTAAGGAGCTCGATGGAGCAGGAGAGAGTCAGTCAGCTTGGAATGTTAGCTATCAACCACCCAGAAGCCTCAGTTTTGGGTAAGAGAGCACTGATAAGGGACTTTGCAGAAATGAAATCAAGACGGAAGAATTTCTTTTGAAGGGTTTGTGACATTCAAGCTATTTGATTAATTTTGAATGATGTGGTGTAATCTGGACTGATTGTACCAATCTCTGCGTAAAGTTAAATGATTCTAATATCTGAACTGTTTAACATATTACTGATATTTTTGAAATCTGAAAACTTGCAAAGACTTATGTCATAACTGATCCTTCTGTTCAATGTAGCTGTAAATAAACTTATTAGTGATCTTAACTGTTTTTATTCCTATTCCAAGTTTCCACCGAAAATGCCGTAATTTGGTACAAACTAATTTTTTTTTTTGTTAAAGAGGCCTTTTAAGGTTTTTGCGGGGGGGGGCCCAAAATTTCTAGATCCGGCACTGTTACCCACTATATCGACGAAGAAGTACAGAAGACAATGGAAAAGCAATTACTTTGAAAGTGAGAGGAAATGACATTGAAGTCGATAATCGTTGGGTTGTTCCATATTCACCACTTTTATCGAAAACTTTCAAAGCACATATCAACGTTGAGTATTGCAATTCTGTGAAATCCATAAAATACATTTTTAAATACGTCAACAAAGGCAGCGATATGGCCGTGTTTGGAGTTTCAACAAGAAGTAATTTAGATGAAATCTCTCAATATCAAATCGGCAGATATATCAGCAGCAATGAAGCTGTGTGGCGTATTTTAGGATTTCCAATCCACGAGAGGGATCCAACTGTCGTTCATCTTGCTGTCCATCTTGAAAACGGACAAAGAGTGTATTTCACGGAACAAAACGTACAGGACAGAGCAACAAATCCACCGAACACAACATTAACAGCGTTTTTTCTATTATGTCAAGCAGATGATTTTGCAAGAACTTTGATGTATGCAGACATTCCGACTTATTACACTTGGAACGCAACACGAAAGAATTTTGAAAGAGAGGCAAAGCAGTAGTTGGACAACCTGGAATATTTTCATCAAATGCTTTAGGAAGAATATACACTGTACATCCGAACAACGCTGAATGCTTTTATTTACGGTTGCTTCTGATTACCGTTCGTGGTCCAACATCATTTATACTTTTACGAACAGTGGATGGAATAGTACATAATACGTATCGGAGTGCGTGCGAGGCACTTCATTTGCTGGAAAACGACGATCATTGGGACAAGTCAATTGAAGATTCATCCGCCACTTCTAATCCATTTCAAATACGTACGCTGTTCGCAATTATTTTATCTACATGTTCCCCGTCACAACCAGTACAATTGTGGGGGAAATACAAAGACTACATGGCCGAAGATATTCTGCACAGAATGCGTCAAGAAACACAAAATCATGGCTTGGATTTCACAGAAGAAATATACAATGAAACGCTAATCTTCATTGAGGATCTTTGTCTTGCAATGTGCGGCAAGTTGTTGGCACAATTGGGAATGACAGCACCAAATCGGTCCATCAATGCAACATTCGACAGAGAACTGCTCAGAGAGCAATCATACAACAGAAATGACTTACAGCTGTTCGTCCAAGAAAATATACCGAAACTCCTTCCAGAACAAAAGATAGCATTTGATACCATCATACAAGCTGTGGCCAACCAATCCGATGGATTGTACTTTTTGGACGCTCCAGGTGGAACTGGAAAAACGTTCTTAATTTCCTTGATCCTGGCTAAAATCCGTTCAAACGGCCATATTGCGTTAGCTCTTGCTTCTTCAGGCATTGCTGCCACGTTGCTGGAAGGAGGGAGAACAGCGCATTCAGCTCTTAAACTGTCACTAAACATGCACTTCACAGAAAACCCAACATGTAACATTTCAAAAACATCAACTGGAATGGGAAAGGTTCTTCAGGCGTGCAAAATCACTGTATGGGATGAGTGTACAATGGCTCACAAGAAGTCATTGGAAGCATTAGCAGGGGCGGATCTATATAAAGGCTTATTGGGCTTCAGCCCAGGGCCCCGTGGATATAAAGGGCCCCCAGCCCCAATAGAAGACATCGGACAATATTGTGAATTAAAAAAATCTATCATAAGGTTGGCAACACAGAGATCAATTAAGCCGTGTGCGCGCCTATCGAACGGAACGGGGGATTCCCCGTGGCTTATTTTGGTTGTATATCCTCGTGTCTTAATAGCGGGGGACTCCCGCCGCTTGTTTTCGGTGTATTTTCTCGCAAACGCACTCATTTGCAGTCGAACAGGCTTCATGCATTAATTGTTGGCGGGTAACAAATTTTTTTTTCGCACTTCTCTACTCGTCGTCAAAGTGACAAACTAAGTGTTATTGTTTATAGTGTACTGTGTTTAGTTTACTAATAAGTTGAAACTTAAAGGTTATAAAGATCGGACCTTTCTCTTATTTTAGTTATAATTGAAAGTAATCAGCAAATCCAGTGATCTTATATAAAATTTCCTGTTTTTGGTAAGTACGTATTACCATTATTTATTACTAAGCAATATAATTATTTAATTATACTGTAAGTAGGTACAATAACTTTCAATAATTGGAATAACTCATTAGATTAAATTATTAATTCAAATACGGATTCCATTTCTTGACGGAATCTTTTGAAGTTTTGAATTAGAATTTTCAAAATACTACTCATTTTTTTGTATTTTTCTTGCGATTAGAATTTCATGTTCTTAAAACTACAAAATATTTTTTTTTTCACTGATATTAAAAATATTATTTTATATTAAAACTATAAAAGTCAAAATTATGTTCCCTTATCAGCACCGAAATATTTTTAAAATATTACTAAAAAATATGTGCAATATTTCTTTAATATTTCAAAATATTTTATAAATATTTTTTCAATATTATAATGTCCGCGAAAAAAGATGGAAAAAATATTTCTTAGAAATATTTTCAAAATATTCTCAAAAAATATTTATAAAATATTTAAAAATATTGGGCATTGATAGGGTATTTTATCGTCAAACAAGGCGTCTTGAAAATTATTTTTTATTCCAAACCTGTCGAGTAGGATATCAAAATCAAGGGGTTTAAGTAGCGATCACAAAATATATAATTTATCAAAATCGTTTACTTTTCACTTATAAACTATTTTACACTTTAATAAATTTATTGCTTATCGCAGTCAGCTTTAAGTTTTTTCAAAAACTGTTACTTGTTGTTTTTACCTTATTTTTCAATAATAAATGAACTCTAATCAATTTTTAATGAAATTTTGTGAATCGCTGCACTCATTACAAAGTATCAAAATGTTAAGAAAGGGATAATATTACAGCGATATCTCTATTGTTATGTTTATGTTCAGAAAAATATCGAAAGTTCTTTGTTTATTTTCAGAAAAATATCAAAATCTTGTTTTACAACATGTCTACTAGAAAATATAAAAGTGGGGCTGAAAAACGAAAATTACAATCAGATCGAGAAAAAGAAAGAAATAAATGTGCAAAAATTGAAACTTTTTTTAAATTAGAAGATAAAAACGAGAATGTAATAGCTACATATCCGTTGACAAGTGAAAAGGAAGAGACCTTATCCGAAGAGAATCTAACCGAAGGAAAATCGCAATACCAAGAAAAAAATACCAGTGATGAAAATGTGCAAGATCTTGCCTACCAGCAACCCTGTGATCCCTCTGAGAATGATATTGTTGTTCAGCAAGAGGACAGTCATACCGAGGCGGAAAGAAATTTAACAAATATAGGCTTCAAGTTTGAGAAATATGTTGACGTGGGTCTGTGGCCAGTATTGCTTAATAATGAGTTTATTCAAGACATCCTCTCACATGAAATAACTGACTTCCAAAATAAAGATCCGAAAAATATATATTCAGCTTCAATAAAGAAATACAAAGAACAAAACAGATCATTTTCAAATAGGTATTTTGTTAAGAAAATGAAAAATGGCCAATTACTGGAAAGGTCTTGGTTATGTTATTCAACCAGTGTCGGTAGTGTATTTTGTTTGCCTTGCAAACTTTTTTCTAAAACCCCTTCTCAATACACAACCGGATTTTCTGATTGGAAACACATAGGAACTTGTTTAGAAAATCACGAAAATTCTGATGAACATAAGAATTCAATGTTAGTATGGTTGACACGAAGAGAAAATAAGTCTGTTTTAGACAAGCAGCTTCAGGAGCAACTAAGGAAAGAAACAGAATATTATCACAATGTCCTAAAACGGGTTATTGCAGTAGTCAAATTTTTGAGTGTAAGGGGCTTAGCATTCAGAGGTTCTGAGGAAGTATTTGGTTCTCCACATAATGGTAATTTTATGGGTGCTTTGGAGCTATTGGCAGAATTCGACCCATTCATCCGTGAACATATCGAACAAAGAGAACTGCGACCAAAACCGATAATATCGTATTTATCAAAAACAGTATATGAATAAATCATTGAGATTATGGGCAAACAGGTAATTAAGCAAATTATAACTCAAATAAATAACGATGACACAAAGTACTATTCAATTGTGATGGATTCTACCCCAGATCTGTCTCACAATGATCAACTTGCTATTGTATTACGATACTGTTTTCGGGGAAAAGTGTATGAAAGGTTTGTATCGTTCATTAAAATTAGTAGTCATACTGGCTTACATTTATTTAATATTCTACAAGAGTTTTTAGAAAGAAATGGACTACTACTGGATAATTGTAGGGGGCAGTCTTATGACAACGCTGCTAATATGGCGGGTCAATACAATGGTCTACAAGCACTACTAAAACAAAAAAATAAATCCGCAGATTATGTGCCGTGTGCTGCGCATTCCCTTAACCTAGTTGGTGAAGAATCTGTTAAGGTTGCAACTAAAATTGTGAACTTTTTTGGAGTTGTGCAAAAAGTATACGTTTTCTTTTCCGCTTCGACCCACAGGTGGGAACTGTTCCAACGTGAAACAAAACTAAAATTTACTTTAAAAGTTTGAGCCAGACCAGATGGTCTTGTCACTATGATGCAGTTAAAGCTTTAAAAAATAATTATGACATTTTGAAAATTTTCAAGTTTTAGTGAAAATGAGGATGAGAAAGTTGATTTTCGAAAAGAGGCAGAAAATTTATTTAATAAACTGACGAAGCTCGATACTGCAATTTTAATAATTTTTTGGGAAGAAATTTTAGAGAGATTCAATTTAGTTTGCAAAAAATTACAGAGCCCTGGTTTAGATATTTGTGAAGGCAATAAGTTAATTATATCATTAAAAGAGTTTGTAAGTAATATACGGCACCAATCAGATCAAAAACTAAAGGAATACAAAGAGAAAGCTAAAAAGTTAAGTACTAGTGTGAGAACAGAATACAGTGACATAAACAAGAGACGCATTACTTTAAAATTTTCAGATAAATCTATAGACAAAGTCTCAGTATACGGCGCAGAAAAATTTAAAAGAGACACGCTAAACGTTACATTGGATAAGCTGATCATGGATTTAAATAGAAGAAGCCAAGTCTATGAGACATATAGCAAGAAATTCAAATTTTTAATGGATTTGGAAGACAAAAATATGGAAAACATCGATCTGGAAAGTGTAAGTAATATTGTTGATTATTATTCAGATGGCGTAGACGAACATTTAGTGAATGAGTGCATTCAGTTAAAATCTTACTTAATACAGTCTAAGCCAGAGTCTTACACCTCTTGCAGTGAACTTTTTATGCTAATTTATGAAAAGCAACTTGTTGATGTTTTCCCAAATTGCTATACTATCTTGAAAATTTTTTTAACGTTGCCAATGACTAGCTGTGAAGCGGAGCGCTCTTTCTCCAGGATGTCGTATATAGAAAACAAATACAGGACAACAATGTCGAACGATCGACTAAATCATTCATCAGTTCTTTCCATTAATTTTGATTTAACTAAGGAGTTACAATGTGATGAGCAAATAAAAGAATTTGCGGCAAAAAATGCAGAAAGGTTGCTTTATAATTTATATAACATGATTGCACGAAACCTGTTGATTTCTTTTGCAATAATATCTTACAATGCTGTTTATGTGTCTAAGTCATATTAAATAAATCTAATAATTTATTATATATATTGTCCTTTTTTTATATCTGTGTACCTAGTACATCATTATCTAAAACGGTTTTTTTATTGGCAGTTAGTTGACAATTTAGACAGGCCCCTTAGTAGTATTAGCCCAGGGCCCCACAAAGTCACGGTCCGCCCCTGAGCATTAGACCATACATTGAAAGACTTGCGAAATAATCAGGTTCCATTTGGTGGAGCATTGGTGTTACTATCCGGTGACTTCAGGCAAACGCTTCCAGTTATACCTCGCTCAACACCAGCTGATGAATTGCATGCATGCTTGAAATATTCAACTTTTTGGAGCACAGTCAAAAAAATGCATTTAACTACAAATATGAGAGTTCAGCTTCAAACCGATCCAACAGCTGACATATTTTCAAGACAATTACTCGAGGTCGGTAACGGCACTGTACCTACAAATCCAGAAACAGGAAAAATCACCTTCCCATCTAATTTCTGCAACATCGTGAATTCAAAAGAAGAATTAGTAGACAAGGTTTTCCAAAGCATCGAAACAAATTATCGAAATCACACATGGTTGAGCGGAAGAGCCATTCTAGCGGCTAAAAATGTCGACGTACACGATATGAACAACATCATTCTAAACAGAATCGCAGGTGAAACAGTGACATACAAATCCATTGACTCCGTGATGAACCAAAGTGAAGTAGTGAATTTTCCAACGGAATTTCTTAATTCTCTCGATGTTCCCGGATTACCGTCACACATTCTGAATTTGAAAATTGGAGTGCCAATTATATTACTCCGAAACATCAATCAGCCAAAGTTATGCAATGTTAAAAAATTGATGAACAATCTAATTGAAGCAACAATTCTGATTGGACCTCATAAAGGTGAAGACGTACTACTTCCACGAATACCACTCATTCCGACCGACATGGCGCTCGAGTTCAAACGACTTCAATTTCCAATACGCCTTGCGTTCGCTATGACTATCAATAAAGCGCAAGGGCAATCTTTGCAAGTGTGCGGTTTGAATTTAGAAAACGATTGCTTCTCTCATGGGCAATTATACGTCGCATGCTCCAGAGTCGGTAAACCGTCTGATCTTTATGTTTATGCAGAAAACGGACAAACAAAAAATGTAGTCAATCCACTAGCTTTACAATAAAAAATGATTTTCTGTGAAAAACATCTTTTTTCTTCCTTTCCTTTCATTCCACAGCATAGCCACAGCAACGCAAGGCAGGGTATTGAATTGAATGATGTGTTTTCTCGGTGAATCTATGTTCGCTAGAATACTTTTATTCACTTTCCCATTCATTTCATATCAGACTGAGCCACAGCGAAGCGTGGCCGGGTTTAGCTAATATCTTATAAATAATTGGTGTCATGTTGTATTTGCATATCTCTAAACATGTTAGTCAACTTAAGTGTCTGTATGAGTTGCAACCTCAGAGTATTCAACAATCAGATTCAAGTGTACTCAATTATTGTGTAGACATACATTGCTGTATGCAGACTAGTGTATGTAAAAGAAAAATTAAGCCATCTTACTATCAGCAACTGTTATGCATTCATGAGATTTTAATAACTGAATTCCAATTAATGGATTAACTATTTGTATGTGTTGCAACTGAAGGAATTAATAACAGCTTTAAAGAGTATAATTGTTATACAATCTCAGATTTATAATTTTTATAAATTTATAAATGAAACAAACACCAATAAATAAGAAACTTGTTATTGTTATATGAGTATTTCATTCTGCAAGTCCTGTCACCACAACCAGTAAACATGTTTCAAATGGTAGCTTGGGTTCAAGCACATTTTATGCTTCCTCTAGGTTGAGTGCCTAGTCTTAAATATTAGATTACCCCCTCAAAAAAAAAAAACCACACAAATAAGGGAGAGGTTTCAATGGTAGCCCAGTGCGTGGTTTATGGTCTATTTAAGGTCAATGGTGTATAGTGCATGATTTATTGAATTTTATGGAAGTTTATAGAATCTATGGTTGACTAGTTGTAATAGATGTTAGCTGAAAACTTAGCATGTGGGTCTAGGCATGTCATGCTGGTGTCAGGACTTGCATACTCTGAATTGATGTTGGGAAATATATACAAGAACTTTGAGAGAGTTTAAATTTTGCCTCTGTTGAGATTTTAGATTGAATAATGTTTAAATTGATTTGAATTAAATGCATTTAAGAAAATTAATTGAAATTTTGATTGATTTAATTAATTAATGGAATTTTAGATTTAATTGAATGTTGAAATGAAATGAGTAGAGATTTATTGGGGTTAACATGTGTTAGTATGTAAGCGTTATTGTTGTAATAGTGAGTGTAAGATAATATAAGTGTTAGTGAGTGTATGTGGGGTTATTAATATGTTATTAATATTACGTTAAGGGTGAAATTGGACATAATTTATAATTCTGCCGACACACACAAATTTTAGAAAATTCTTGATATGATCAGGTTCCATCAGTCCTTGTCTGTTTTGGCTGTGACCCGTTCAGTTTGTGAGGTGTGGACTTATCCTCCGTGGCACACCAGGTTATGCAATGACTTGCTACTTCTTGTCTCTACATGTGTCTTTTTTAATGATTTATGGAGCTAGGTGCTCATGTTATAATGCGGATTATCTTATGGTATAATGGATGGTTTAATTAACTGATGAATGCGGTGATGGTCCGACCGGATGTCTTGGAATTGTAATTAGTTGATGAGACTTGATAAAATTTTGCAATTTTGGTCACACATCGATGGACCGTTTTTTTTTTTGAAAATTATTTAATTGTTGTAGCTCAGGTGTATTTGTTACTTGATAAATGTGATTGAGCATTAATTTATATAAATGTGATGTGTTGTTGTTTGTGGATTACGTAGTGTGAGTTTATACATTCATTGTGTTCGTGATGTATTCTTCTGGTGATTTCGAGGAGCTCTCTCTCTCTCTCTCTCTCTCTCTCTCTCTCTCTCTCCCTCTCTCTCTCTCTCTCTCTGCCTTTAGTATACACCCTTTCATTGCATCGATAGAGTACTCTGGGGCCACTTGAAGGAAATCAAGTTCTTCCTTTTCTGTGTTGTAATATGTGGTGTTAAATGGTTGTTTGTGTTTTTTTCTGCAAATATGGAAATTTGAAGGTAATAATTAAGTTTTGGCTATCATGGGTAGCGTCGGTCAAGAATTTCCCAGTTGTTTTTGGATTTGGTCCACGCCGCATTTTAAGGTAGGTGTCCCACGTCATGGCGATGTCTGTTTATTCGGGCTGTGCTGTAGAAAAATACCCCCCCTACTTACTCACATATTAAAGTTAGCAATTTGATAAAGCGATCTGGGATTGATGTTCGTGTACCCTCGGGGCGGTCTTCTCTGCCTAGTTAATCGGGGCCATCCGCCCTAGTATAGGGAGGTGGATCACGCACATACCAAGGCTTGTAGTCGCCTTGTGGTGTTGTGTGTGCGTGGTCGGTCCATGAGGTGGACAGTTGTAGAGTGAGCAGGTGGTCACTCACATATCAAGGTTAGTGATACCTTGTTTGGTCCTATGGACGCGTATGTGAGTGGCAGCAGTAGGAGTAGGTGGAGGTCACCAGTGAGGGTGACGTGTAGGGGCGGTCCCGTGGGGTTGGCATGGCGGAGAGGGTCGCGTGGGGATGATCGTTGGTGAGAGGTGTTGTTCAGTCCTCAGAAGGGGGAGATAGAAGTTGTCCTGATTAAGTATCGGTCCTTGGGTCTCAGTTTGTGAGTTGGGAGGCCTTAGGAGGTCAGAACTCAGAGGGGCATCACGAATATCGTCTTTCGTCTTTTCTTCTTCTATTTCTTGTCACTGTGCTGACCCTGATCAAGTCAGCATGCAGTACCCACACACTCACATAGATACACTCCCATTCACACATGCATACACACTACACTACTTCTTTCTTCTTTCGTTTTTGCTCTGAGCCTCTGTTCTCCTAAGTGCGGATAAGTGTCTGAGTTTCCCAGGAGAGCCAAAGAATTTATGAGTAATTAAGAGTCCGGAGGATGGTGAGTGTCATGGACTATGGGTTGCCTATTCTAAGCTTAGTTTTCCTTGGGGCAACCAGGTTGCCCTTTTCGGGTGAGGCTGTGCTGAACTGTGTTCAGCTTTTAAAACCTGCTCGTTCTCAACTGCATTTTAAACTTGCGCGACTGCCACGGCTTTGTGATCGCGCGTCGTCGTAAAGTGAGTGAGCCAGACTATTTGTCAACCGCAGCAATGAAATAAGTTCGTTCCCGTACAGCTGATTGTGGCTGCACCATGACGGGGTTAGTTTTCGTGGTTAAAATACGCAGTTGAGTCTCTCTCATTTCTCATCTTACACTCGACTGAATCATTTCGGACTGGCGGCATTATTTTCTTGTATTCGTTCTTCTACTAGCATGGAAGCGTAGTTCTAAAGTGTCCCAGGTAAGCCTCAAAACATATTAAAGTAGTCTAATGGAATTATGCGCGATGATTTATTTAATTAAAGAATGTGTGTGTTGATCAGCATGTGCATGTGGGTATGTACTTGTCAAGTCAGGTATTTGCGACTTTAAAAGAATATCTTACACTCAACTATTTATTAATTGTAAATTAAAATAACCCTGTTATGCATAAAATTTATAAGTAGATTCAGTGAGTTAAAATCAGGGAAGTAATTTTAGAAGTGGAAGAAAGTGCTCGGGCTATATTTCAAAATTAAGATATGATTTAACAACATTTATGTAACTGTGTGGCGTTTGTGTGGGGGAGCTGTAAGTGAGCAATTATAAGGTTTTATTTGACACCCAATACATATAATACATGTCCTAGGGTTCTCGGACCAGCCGATGAAGGGGTGTCGGAGGATGACCATCCATCTGTCATCCTCTCGTGCAGAGAAAAGCATATAAGCTCCTCGACGCCGCCAGTCACGAACAGCCCACAGATGAGGATGCAGCTCCAGAAGTAACCCTACTGTCATCACCTGTGTATCTGAACCACATGCCCAGATAAAACTAAAGTTGGAAAACTCAGGTGGGATCTTTCTGTATATATCATTTCTTCTGACATCTACTACTTTCCTCCAGTTAATCTGCAGAAACCATGTGAAAAACAGACTTATAAATTGTAAAATCATGAAACATTAACCTGTAAAGTTTGCTGTGAACATGCATCAGGCATGTGTGAAACTGTAGTCTGCTTTTGTAAGATAGGATCCCATACTGAATTAATTGTGATGTTACATTATTCTAATGTTTATATTACTCATGTAAAGGAGGAATATTTACACATATATTATACATATATATATATATACATATTACAACGTTATTTTTATACACTTACATTTTACACATACGCACTTACTCGTATGCGCGCACTTATCCACATCTCGGAGGTATACTCTTCTTTAGCAGTATTTACCTTGATGTTCCCCAGCTGGGTCGCAAGGTACTTGTTACTTTAATTTACAAGTAAAGAGTACAGAGGATTGAGTACTGGTTGTGAAATTAGTACAACTGTTTCAAGAAAAGCATATTCATTTGATTTATCCAAAAATCGCAAATTGTCATGTTATTTAAATTGTTCAATGTTGGTTTCTTGTTATATGAACCCTTATATTCAACCCGAATATAATATACTCATAATGTGTTTAACTCTGATTTCTTATACTTCTAAGACATAGTATATACACATATACATTATATATGACCTGAAATAGTACACAGACATATACATATAACACATATAAATATAATAGGAAACGTAATTAATACGTATCACATTTAAATATTGATCTAGTCTTTACAAGTGTGGTTTCAATGTGTACCACGTAAATGAAACTTTTAATTAATTAAAATATTAATTAAAATATTAATAGAGAATCTCTTTACGTTAATTGATTCTAATTTTAACGTCTCAATTAATTAACTATTACGTAAATCTCATATTTAAAAATTACTCATTTAATTAATTACAAAATATAATAAACTATGGTTCTTTCTTGACCATTTAATTATGAGATTACTTATTATGATATTCTCTATTCTCGTTTATATTTCTAACAATTATTTATTCATTGTTCCAATTAAAAAATATATTAATGTTCTGTAAACTTGGATATGGAAACTAGCTTTTGGTGATAGACTTCAAGGTCATTTATAATATTAAATAAATGTTCAAGTTCACCTGCATTTTTCCTTCACCCATTTAAATTGTTGTTACCGTCATCCGGACTCTCGAGTTTGATGATCCTCTTTGGTATCAGCTCCTCTTGTCTCTATGTCATTGCATTCCTCGCTCCGTCTCCTGGATGCTGAGTTCTGACATGGACCTCTGGTCTTGATGATGAACGGCTGGATGTAGCTGCTTAGGCTGTCCCTGCATCCTCTCGTAGATGTCTAGTTCCTCGTCCTCCTCTTTCTTGTCCCTCGTAGCTGTCTAGAAGTTCTACGTAGTTATGACTCTTGTAGCTTCATTAATACAGTCTTTTATTCAAATCACTCGTTCTCTAATAACTGCACCGACGTACTGCCGGTTCCATCGTATTTCAGTATATTGACTACTGTTCAAAACATTACTACAACTTTGTAAAGTTTACGTTGTCGAGATGCGTGGATTCCTCTTACTAAATGAGTTTCATCTGAGATAGTGAGATAGTGAGAAAAAGTGTGTCGCGCACTGGGGTTTTATACTGCTGCCCATTGCAATTCCTGTTGGAAACTGTTTCCGACAACTTTGGACTGGCCGGTGCGTCAGTTTCATCATCACTTTCAACCTACGCGTCTTTTTATGAAGCGCACACTTTTTTATAAATCTTATTACACCAATGGTTAGGTATAATATTAAACCTTGTCTATGCAAATTATGGATGTTACGCTGTGCAAATTATGGCAGCTATGGCAAAATTTCACACGGTGTCTGAACCGTTCCCACGATTAATGACCACTTAACGCTAAATTGAAGCGCCAGGCGTCAGCTATGTATTCACATATGTCGCTGATTCGTGTGACTTTTGGTTCACATACAATCCTTAAAAAACTGTGTGAAATCTTCCACCCTCGTTTGCATAATTTAACCTGTCTGTTATTTACACATGTACACATACACACACACGCAGACTGCTACACAGGCGACCGCATGTCGTTCTGACATCACCACTGCCGGTCTCTGCGTGTTAATTGCGCCCCTTCATTACATTTAAAAACCAACAAAGTCATTGCTTCCATATACATTCTTACGTACAATATTGGAATTATTTAAATTTAAATACTGCTTATATTTATTACATTCTTTCTTATATCTAACGTATATTTATTATACTATTTTTATTATGTACATCTTACATATTTCATACGTCTATACATATGTTATCATACCTCAGTCAGGGGTTGATACATATACTTATGCTAAACGTATCGTTGCATAAATTCCCCTGCTGGGTAAAATAAAATTTGAATTTTATTCAAATTTTATTTCCTTACTCAGAAATTCTTTATTTAAATTAGTTTTTACAACTCACAATTAGTGGTTATAAGGGTTCTTAAAATTTTTCATTTCCCTGGGTGGATTACATCCCTCTCATGGACTTATAAATTGACTATTTATTAATTCCTTTATCCATAGAATTTACGGAATGCTGATGCATGGTACTTTCCAATGATCTTGTTTCTTGTTGGATCGTAGACGATAAATGTGTGTCGTCCTTTCCTCCTTTGTAATAAGTAGGGTCCCTCGTACAGTCTGAATAGTTTCTTTGCTGTATTGTCGATTCGTTTTCCCACTGGATTACTTTTTAGTAGCACACTCTCTCCCTCATGGAATGTGATGAGTTTGTGCGTTCTGTTGAACCTCTCGATCCTCTTTTCTCCAAGTTTTTCCATCCTCTTCTTTGCATTGTCGTACTTGTGACTTAATGGAATTTGTAGATTTTGGTTTGGAGGTTTGTCAATGTGTCTCGACCAGAATCTATTGGGTTTCTTATTTGTTTCCAGTTCCACCAGTGCATATCCCGTAGCTTCACTGTATGTAGCATTTATAGCTTGTTCAAAAAATGATAAGTACTCTGCCCATCGATTATGTTGTTCATTACAGTAGATGCGTAAATGTTTTCCTAACTCTTTATTTACCCTCTCAGCAAGGTTTCCTTGTGAATGTCGTATTGATGTTAACACTGGTTGTATGCCGTGCTGAGTTAGCGTTTCCGTCTATGCTTTATTTTGAAATTGTTTACCTTGGTCACTCAATATCTTTTTGATTTGACCATACTTCGGTACATATTTTCGTAGTATGACATTCAGTACACTTTTTGTGGTAGGTCTTCGAATAGCGTAGAGTCGAACTGCCTTGGTGAACACATCTATACATACAAGTATGTGCTTCGTACCCCCGTGAATAGCTCTCGGAAATGGGCCCAGGAAGTCTACTGCTACTAATTCTCCCTTTTCCTGTGTCTTTATATTTTGCATGTCTACATATATGTGAAGATTCGGATGTCGTGCTGTTTGACATTCATAGCATCCTTTTAAGATTGCTTTTATTCTTCTAAACATATTATTCAAAATGAAGTCTTCCTTCAAAGCTAAATGACATTTTAAAGCAGACGCATGTGCTAAACTTTGATGACATGGTATAGTTAGTGTTTTTAACATCTCTGGTGATAGGACTATTTTCCAATCATAATTGACGAGTTTATACAATATACTACTTTTTATCATATATCTACTAGATAGTGTTGATAATTTCAAGTGACTTATCTGCGGATCTTTATTTTGTTCATTTACTAGGTTATTTAGCAAATATTTAACTCTATCATCTGTTTGATAAGTAATATTTAATATTTTCACATCGTTCCACTTAGCTTCATGAGTTTCTTGTGTCTCTTATGGTGGATAATGACTTAGTGTGTCAGCAATTATATTATCCGAGCATTTACAATATTTTATTGTGAATGAATACTCTTGTATGGCCAGTATCCATCTCATTAATCGTGCATTTGTTGCTTTACAACTTAATAAAAATGAAAGGGCTTGATGATCCGTGTGTATTTCAAAGTGTGTTCCATACACATAATAACGAAACTGCTTCAAGGCGTAGACTATCGCTAACATTTCCTTTTCTGATGTAGAGTAGTGTTTTTCTGCTCCTTTGAAGACTCGACTGGCGTATGCGATGACTCGTAACTCTCCGTGTTTATCTTCTTGATACAGGACACTTCCTACTGCATAGTCACTGGCATCTGCGTAGGTTATATATCATCCTTCTCGTTGTGGATGATGCAGCATAATGTTATGTAGGAATAGATTTTTCACTTCACGGAACGCTTCTTCATGATGTACCTCCCATTTCCATTTACTTTCTTTTCTAGTGAGTTCTAGAAGTGGTTGGATTCTCTCCGCATATAACGATGAAAAACGTCGGTAGTAACCCGTGAGTCCTAGGAATGCTCTTAACCCTTTTATGTTCTTGGGTCTTGGGAACTCCATTATACTTTGTAGCTTGCAAGGGTCTGTTTGTATTCCCTTGTCAGATATTATATGACCTAAGAATTTTATTGAAGTTTTAATAAAGTCACATTTCTCTAACTTCAAAGATAGATTAGCGTCTCTGAACTTTTGAAATATTGTGTTCAGATGCTGAAGGTGTTCTTCCAACGTTGTTGAGATTACAAGGATGTCGTCCACAAAGATCATGGTGTATGGTTCCACCTCTGGTCCTAGTGCATTTTCCAAACACTTTACAATTGCTGCGAGGCTTGTACTCAATCCAAAGGGTACTACTCGATGTTGGTAGCTTTTGTTCTTGTACAGGAATGCAGTGTATTTGTGATCTTGTTTACGAATGGGAATTTGCCAAAATGACGAAGTCAAGTCTAACTTGGTTAGACATTTTGCTCCTTGACACTTGTTAAATAGTTCTTCTATATTCGGTGCACAATCAAAATCCTTTTCGACGACACTATTTAGATTCCTCATGTCTAAACACAGCCTTATTTCGTCCGTCTTCTTTTTGACGACAACGAGAGGATTGATGAAGCTACTGTTGGACCACTCTATTACGCTGTTATCCAACATTCTTCGGATTTCCTCTTTGACTGGTTCCGCATATTTAATGGGAATCAGATATGTCCTCCGTACGAACTTAGTAGGATCAGTGACCTGAATCTTGTGTTCATAGGCATTCGTAATTGTAGGAACGTCGCTAAATATATCTTGATATTCCTGTATCAATTCTTCTATTAATTCCATTCCTTCGTGTTGATTCTCCTCTTGCATATTGATGTTACTTGCAGCGTGGTTTACAGCTGGTCTGGAGATGACGATTGGTTCCTGATCTTCTTCCACGTTGTTCTGACTTTCTTCAAATTTAATTTCGTAGAGTCCTCCCTCAACTTTGCATGTCATTGAATTATTTTCTAAATTAATAACAGCTCCTAATTTATTTAACACGTCGATACCTATGATACAGTCATATGTAAGCTTGTCTACTATTATCATAGGAATATCGCATACAAGTTCATTACATTTTAAATTAACATATATTTGTTGTGGGGCAATCTGTTTAATTTTAGTCGCCGTTGTTATGTAATAATTGTTAATCGGTAACACTGGTGCATGTTTGAAATGGTTTTTATTCCGGTTGATGCAGGTCCGGCTGATTATGGATACCTCACTTCCAGTGTCAACGAGAATCTTCATATTTACATTGTTTATTGTCCCCCCTAATATAGGACAATAGGTGTGCGATACCATTATTTCCTGTTGTGGATTGTTCGTATCATTTAGGGTGGTGCGCAGCTCATGTGTGTGCAGGTCATTTAACAAGCCTGTTCGTTCCAGTATTTTGTTGGAATACGAGTCGCTTTTAAAACCTGTTTGAGCTGGCCGTCGGCTTCTCCCTCGCCATCATTCATTGTTCTTCTCCCTTGTTGTGCTCTTCTCACCCCCTCTCTCTTTGGATGTAGACGGGCGTGTCAGCTGTTGCACACTTTTATCTTCATAACTATTTTTACTATTATTATGATTATTATTATTTGTATTTATATTCTGTACATTCGCATTGTACGGTTTTAATTGCTTTTTACACATACCTGGATGTGCGTACGCTCCTTTATGTGGAGTTGCATTACCTTTTTCAAAGGGTTGTTTATACTCTTTCCAATTCTCTTCTCTCTTCGCGAACTGCGTCGATTTTTGTTGCATTGGATTATGTGTAGAGTATTGCTGCTGCTGCGGCTGGTTCTCTCTTCTCTCGTATTGTTTATTAACAAACTGCGATGACTGTGTTACAAGAATAAGAAGTTCCTCTATGGTTTTAACTCCTTGGGTATAAATGGCAAGTCTAATGTGTCTGTCAAAATGGTAGCTTAATTTCAATACTAATTCATGCTCCGTGAAACTGGGTCTAAGATGCTTACACCGTTCGACGAGTTGTATTATGTAGTGTTCCATGGAACGTTTGCTGTTGACATAATACCGTCCATACTCCAGCTGGTCTCGTACCTCTCTCTGGGTATGTATATTCCAGTATCGATTTTTGAAGGATGCCTTGAACTGTTAATAAGTTTCTGTTTGGTCCCGAACAATCATATACCATTTGGATGCTGTTTCCTGGAAATGTCGACTTACAAATTCTATACGTTCTCGGTCGTTTAGGTTGCTTCCTATAGTTGCCATTTCTCGTTCACATTTATGTAAAAATTCTATGGGGTTCTCCCATTTATTACCTTTGAAACTGATCTTCTCTCGATCATCTACCTTTGCAACACACATCATCATAGCACTGGGTCGTGTCTTGACTTCTGCTCGTAGTTTTTCTACCTCCTCTTGTAGTCCATCTTTCATATTGTTAATTTCCATGGAGTGGCGTGTAGTTTTTCTTGTGACCTCCTCCACAGCTATTTCTACAGTTTCGGTCCTCACAGTGAGTTCCTTTGTTTTATTAGTGTTGTCCAGGATGCGCTCATTTACCTCTTTGTGTCTGAGATCTTGCTCCTGTTTTGTAATTTTTAACTTTTCATTCCACTGTTCAGCCAGTTGTCGAATGTGTTCTTTTGCTTCACATGTAGTATATTCACACTGTTCTTTAAATTTACTGTCAATCTTTACAGCTTGTTCATTAAGTGACTGTTGACTGTTCGACTGCTTTAACGCGTGCAGTAAGCTCTGTTTTTAAAGTATTACTGACGAGTTCTATTTTCTCTACTAACCTAGTATTATTACTATCTATATTACTCTCTAATTGAGTTTTCACTCCTTCAATAGTAATTTCTAATCGATTACGACTATCTTCTACTTGAGTTTCTAAACTTCCTAATTTACTTTTTAACTCTTCATTGCTACTATCTAATTTATTTTCTAATTTTTCATTGCTACTATCTAATTGAGTTTTAAGTTCTGCACTTAGTTCTGCACTATTCGTCTTCAACTCTTCTTGAAGTCGTTTAAACATAGTTTCAAAGTCCATAGTTGCTTCGCCATTTTTATAGTAGACTACGGTGTCCTAACTAATTCGTTATATGAATTATAATTTTATTATTGGTCAACCGTGACTCTATATTTCTTTATTTAAATTACTGTATTTATCAATATTAATTTCACAACTGTTTTTTTCTCTGTACTGGATTATAACAATTTGTAATATTATTTATTACACAAATTGACTATTAATTCTTTCTTACAATATTTTGCTAATTCTTTATTAGACTAAATTGATTACCAGGGCACCATTTACTTGTAATGATATTTAGCATTTATTTTCCAACACGTTATTTTTCTACGTGTCGGGCCACACCGTTGGGCACGCCAATTACTATACAACGTTATTTTTAATACGTGACCAACGGTACTTAACATATACCGGCCCCACGTTGGCAGCGACAATTACTATACAACGTTATTTTTATACACTTACTTTTTACACATACGCACTTACTCGTATGCGCGCACTTACCCACATCTCGGAGGTATACTCTTCTTCAGCAGTATTTACCTTGATGTTCCCCGGCTGGGTCGCAGGCTTTGGTCGATGATTGAGTGTGGATAAGCACGTGAATAACATTATAAGTTTTAATTTACAAGTAAAGAGTACAGAGGATTGAGTACTGGTTGTGAAATTAGTACGACTGTTTCAAGAAAAGCATATTCATTTGATTTATTCAAAAATCGCAAATTGTCATGTTATTTAAATTGTTCAATGTGGGTTTCTTGTTAGTGGACGTCCATTAATTACGTGAGCTCAAAATGGGGGGGGTCCGGCAAAATCTCACCAAATCTCATTTAAAGGGAGGGGGCCAATGAAAATCTCACGTCAACTTTTTAATTCAGAGAATATACATTTATTATAACGGCTAACAAAAATGTAGTACATAGAAGATATGCTTTAGATATTTTTAGTGGTATGAACCAAAAACATGAACATATCAAATAAATTTAATTATTTAAAAGTTATATGGTAAACCTCACGTGAGGGGGAGGGGGGTCCCACCACATCTCACCAAATCTCACCAAGGGGGGAGGGGGTCCAAATTTAAAAAAAAACCTCACGTAATTAATGGACGTCCCCTTATATGAACCCTTATATTCAACCCGAATATAATATACTCATAATGTGTTTAACTCTGATTTCTTATACTTCTATGACATAGTATATACACATATACATTATATATGACCTGAAATAGTACACAGACATATACATATAACACATATAAATATAATAGGAAACGTAATTAATACGTATCACATTTAAATATTGATCTAGTCTTTACAAGTGTGGTTTCAATGTGTACCACGTAAATGAAACTTTTAATTAATTCAAATATTAATTAAAATATTAATAGAGAATCTTCTTTACGTTAATTGATTCTAATTTTAACGTCTCAATTAATTAACTATTACGTAAATCTCATATTTAAAAATTACTCATTTAATTAATTACAAAATATAATAAACTACGGTTCTTTCTTGACCATTTAATTATGAGATTACTTATTATGATATTCTCTATTCTCGTTTATATTTCTAACAATTATTTATTCATTGTTCCAATTAAAAAATATATTAATGTTCTGTAAACTTGGATATGGAAACTAGCTTTTGGTGATAGACTTCAGGGTCATTTATAATATTAAATAAATGTTCAAGTTCACCTGCATTTTTCCTTCACCCATTTAAATTGTTGTTACCGTCATCCGGACTCTCGAGTTTGATGATCATCTTTGTTATCAGCTCCTCTTGTCTCTATGTCATTGCATTCCTCGCTCCGTCTCCTGGATGCTGAGTTCTGACATGGACCTCTAGTCTTGATGATGAACGGCTGGATGTAGCTGCTTGGGCTGTCCCTGCGTCCTCTCGTAGATGTCTAGTTCCTCGTCCTCCTCTTTCTTGTCCCTCGTAGCTGTCTAGAAGTTCTACGTAGTTATGACTCTTTTAGCTTCATTAATACAGTCTTTTATTCAAATCACTCGTTCTTTAATAACTGCACCGACGTACTGCCGGTTCCATCGCACTTCAGTACATTGACTACTGTTCAAAACATTACTACAACTTTGTAAAGTTTACGTTATCGAGATGCGTGGATTCCTCTTACTAAATGAGTTTCATCTGAGATAGTGAGATAGTGAGAAAAAGTGTGTCGCGCGCTGGGGTTTTATACTGCTGCCCGTTGCAATTCCTGTTGGAAACTGTTTCTGACAACTTTGGACTGGCCGGCGCGTCGGTTTCATCATCACTTTCAACCTACGCGTCTTTTTATGAAGCGCACACTTTTTTATAAATCTTATTACACCAATGGTTAGGTATAATATTAAACCTTGTCTATGCAAATTATGGATGTTACGCTGTGCAAATTATGGCAGCTATGGCAAAATTTCACATGGTGTCTGAACCGTTCCCACGATTAATGACCACTTAACGCCAAATTGAAGCGCCAGGCGTCAGCTATGTATTCACATATGTCGCTGATTCGTGTGACTTTTGGTTCACGTACAATCCTTAAAAAACTGTGTGAAATCTTCCACCCTCGTTTGCATAATTTAACCTGTCTGTTATTTACACATGTACACATACACACACACACAGACTGCTACACAGGCGACCGCATGTCATTCTGACGTCACCACTGCCGGTCTCTGCGTGTTAATTGTGCCCCTTCATTACATTTAAAAACCAACAAAGTCATATGCTTCCATATACATGCTTACGTACAATATTTGATTTATTTAAATTTAAATACTGCTTATATTTATTACATTCTTTCTTATATCTAACGTATATTTATTATACTATTTTCATTATGTACATCTTACATTTTTCATACTGTAACAAAACAAAATTATCTGTATGAATGTTGTTTAAGTTCCACGTTGGAAACGCCAATTTTGTAACGTTCGTGTGTGTCTTCGTTAAGCCCCACTGTTGTGAGCGCCAATTTTGTAACATAACTGTTGCAAAATATTAAAGTTATAATTTGAAAAAGAATTATAAATTTTTTAAATTTTTAAAATTTTGTTGTTTCTGAAAAATATTTGTGTCGTGTTTTTTATTACTGGTATTTAAGAAATAATTGTGATTATTGTTTGGTGTTAAAATTTTAATTGTATTATGGTTGATAGTGTAGTGGTGTCACTTTCTGTAAATCACTTCCAAGTTAATCTGTTTAACTCCGGTACTGGTCGATAGACGGCTCTTCTTCTTCTTCAATGCGCTCTTTATTTTCATAAATACCGCCTTTCGGTTAGTCCGTGTCCTTGAGTTAACTTATTATTCAATATTATTTCAAGAAAATTTCAACCAAATTGCATAAATAGAAGGTTTATTAACAATTTATTAAAATTTATCGATATTAATCGATATTTGACAACAGTATCGACTCGTACTCAGGGCCGGTCGATAAAAACTTTACATTAACTGTATATATAAAATATTCTTTTAACGGTTATGTTAGAATAGCCAGAGAAGGGTAGGGCCCAGAAAGTATAACACTTACAATTAGAAATGTCTTAAAACTAACAATTACAACGTTATTAATTAATATATGAAGTTTATATAGTATATATTTCGAACCAATGCAGTCTAGAAATTCGTTTGCTCCACCTCGATGGGAATAATGAGAAATCAAAATGGCCAACAGGAGCATGCGCAGTTAAACGTCTATCACCTCGACAAATATTTCTTCCAATAAAGATGTCCTTTCACCGTTTATTCGTTTCAGCACTTGTGTATATTAGTTCTGGAGTTAATTGAGTGTTCCTGGTGTAGTGTTTATTAGTTCACTTGGTGTCAATGTGTGTTATTATGTCTATTTCACTTTGGTTAAAATGTGTCGTATATAACCTTTTTTGTTCGTCCATCAAATTTATTTGTAGTAGTGTTATTTCAATTATTTAGGCGTGTGTGGTTCTGTTTATCTGTAATGCACTGTTTATTGTTGGTTTTCACTGGTTCACAAGTTAAAATTTCAATTTAAAAAAATTACATAATTTGTACTGAACTCGGTTGAATTATCGTACGCCATTCATATAGGTTATACGGAGCAAAACCTCGTTTAAGTGTTCGCTTCAACGGATAATAATTAACTGTTCTCATTTCCTTCGTCTCCTGAAAATCTTAGCCAATTTAATATATATTACACATTGTTTCAAATTATCTTAGCTTCCGATACATTTTATTTGAATACATTATACACAGAAAATATTTTCGTTATTAATTAACTGTATGAAATACTAAATACATATTCGGTTTCTTTAATCTATTTTGCTTATTTTGATACTAATTAATATAGTTTTACAAAGTATTCATTCAAAAAAGTTATATTTCTTTCATGTTGGAATAGTAGGTTCAAATATGTGTTTCCTGTCCTTGACCAAATAATAGCCATTTTCTCTGATGTAATTATTATTATACTGAATCTAAGATTGATATAATTGTCTATTTTTACTTAATTTCTTGCAATTTAGTTCATTAATTATTGTTTTTAAATATAATTAATTTATCTATGACTCCTCCTCTGAAATGTTAGTTACTACATTCCATTTTTATTTATAATTTTACTTATCTTCTAACAATATCTTTATAAAGTATAAGTTACATTGTATTACTATATGGTGGGTTTATCTTACATAAGTTTCATCAGTTTAGTTGGTTTATAGGACTAGATTTGTCAATTATAATGTAGTCTAAATTTACTATCTGGCCTTGACTTTATCTGTTGTTACTTGCAAAGTTTTTAATAATACAGTTAGTTTGTACCCTTTTCTGACCTTCTATTCTAATATAATATTCATTAATAATTTGTTCTTTTACTACTATAACATTGAGTATTGATTTTAAACAATTAAAACATAACAATTATTTAATATTAAATCTGGTATCTAGAATCATACCTTTTCTGTACTCATTACTTACAGTAACTTATAAAAAACATTTAACTATCTAGGAATGGTATCTACATTCAGATATTGCATTCTTAATTCAAACTACTAAACAAAATAACATTTGATAAATACAAGTATTAATCTCTACTTCTAAATAGTATTTATAGAGTTAATATATGGAAACTGGAACCTATGGTTTTGTTCCATTAAATGTTTAACACTGCCTTAAAACTATTTAGTTACAGTCTTATCTGTTTTTCTTAATTTTAGTGATGTATTCCCCGTCACCTTATGTCCTAAACCCAAGCTATCTATTTATATTATTTATTCTATGGAATGTTCTCATATAGACAGTGGCATTTTATTAGAAAGAGTATTCATTGCTCCTTCACCATATTACTTGATTAAATATCATTCATGATACTATTTAAAAACACTTAAAGTTATTTAATTGTACAGTAATTCATGTACCTTCTCCAAGTTTATTTATTATAATCTAATAACTTGCACTTGTCCCTGGTTATTTATTGATACTATCACTAGTCCTATCATAGTTTTATAATATCAAATTGTTTAACCATGGGGGAACTGTTAAGATTTGTCTATATAAATTATACAATAACTTTCTTGGGTGCACTTCTACTTAGCACTTTAAACACTTTTTGTTTTTATCAGTTTTACATGAGTTTATGGTTTGTTGGGGTGTTATACTTTCTATTAGTGACATTTACTTTCTTTTGGGGTTTTTGGTTTTCTCCCTATTGGGTTTCCTTTGGGTATTGGTCGTGTTCTACTTCCTCTATTCGATGTGATCTTTACTTGTCTCTGTTCATTAAGTATATTTGTTTATTTTAGATATCTTCTTTCTTCATTCTTGTTTCTTCAGTACCATTTCGTTATTATACACTTTTGTTTATACTGGTCTGTTTACTTTGTCGGTTTACTTGGTCTGGGTATCTTCCTTGCCTGCTCCTATCCTACCTGGGTATTATTGTTATTTTAATTTTAGTTTTCTGGGGTTTTAATTTGTTGTACAATTATATTAGTTGCAGATTTTTTCTTTATGTTTACTTTTTCTTGTTATAATGGTAATTTATTGTGCTTCTTATTTGGTTTTCATTTGGATTTTTCTGGATATTCCATATACTTGATTTTTTCTAATGATCATCTGGTAATTGATTTAAGTGGATTATCTGTCATGCTACAATACGTCTGTACATATGTTATCATACTTCAGTCAGGGGTAGATACATATACTTATGCTAAACGTATCGTTGCAATATATATATATCTGAGAGAGTAACTTAAATTCAGTCACATGTACACTCTTTAAATATAGCTAGGTATGAGTGGGTGATATGGGTCCCCTTATGTAGCGTTCAATCTTACATGATCGAGAGGGACAGATGATTAACCCACGTATTTTGGGAATATGAATCTAAAACGGGTTTAATGAATTCTTAATTCTGTCTTGATGATTTCTTCCTGCACACACAGACACTGGAGCTGGGTTCATTATGCATTACTGTTATCACACTTTACAAGGGGGCATTGGGTTAATTTTGGATGAATTGATGTTACACTTTGGGGAGATATTGACGTGGTGTTACCAGCAAGGGGTTTCACCCAAGATAGTTACTTGAATTAATTGTGGGTAGTATGTGTATGTTAATGTGTTGTGGTATATGTATGTATGTGTAGATTTTTCTCAAGGGGGTTAATAATGTATAACTGTATAGTAGCACATGTGTGAACTAGTATATGAGCTGGCTGATCCGATGCATTGGTACTTAAGAGATCTCAATGAGATAATTCTCTAATATCTTATAAATAATTTATGTATAAATAATAATATCTTATAAATAATTCGTGTCATGTTGTATTTGCATATCTCTAAACATGTTAGTCAACTTAAATGTCTGTATGAGTTGCAACCTCAGTGTATTCAACAATCAGATTCAAGTGTACTAATTTATTGTGTAGACATACAGTGCTGTATGCAGACTAGTGTATGTAAAAGAAAAATTAAGCCATCTTACTATCAGCAACTGTTATGCATTCATGAGATTTTAATAACTGAATTACATTTAATGGATTAACTATTTGTATGTGTTGCAACTGAAGGAATTAATAACAGCTTTAAAGAGTATAATAAATTGTTATACAATCTCAAATTTATAATTTTTATAAATTTATAAAAGAAACAAACACCAATAAATAAGAAACTTGTTATTGTTATATGAGTATTTCATTCTGCAAGTCCTGTCACCACAACCAGTAGACATGTTTCAAATGGTAGCTTGGGTTCCAGCACATTTTAT
Organism: Magicicada septendecula; assembly: GCA_034769895.1. Classification (NCBI taxonomy): domain Eukaryota; kingdom Metazoa; phylum Arthropoda; class Insecta; order Hemiptera; family Cicadidae; genus Magicicada; species Magicicada septendecula. The sequence continues at coordinate 410,592,849 of CM068369.1, read as the reverse complement.
GCTTCCTCTAGGTTGAGTGCCTAGTCTTAAATATTAAGTTACCCCTCAAAAAAAAAAAAAAAAAAAAAAAAAAAATTATACAAATAAGGGGGAGGTTTCAGTACTTAGCCAGGCGATCTAGGTGGACGACCTTGAACTTTCGCTGTCCTTCCTGTTGAATCCAATAAACAACATCGTTAATTCTTTTTTTCACAGTGTAGGGTCCTTCCCAGTTAGACTGAAGCTTAGGTGAGCGACCACGACGGCGCTTTGGATTGAAAAACCAGACCTGATCTCCTTGGAAACCCACACTATTGCTGCGAATGTCATACCGAGATTTCATTTTTTCACTGGCAATCTTCAGCCGTCCTCTTACCAAGCGATTAATTTCTCGCAGTTGGTTTTCTAATTGTGAGGATCAGCAATCCGTTTTCTAAGGTGAGAGATTCCCATTGTGCCCAGTGGCCCTTCAGCACTTCGGAACCATGGCAGATATCTTGCCAATCCGGGCGGCGACCTTCCTCTTTTGCTGTCAAGATCGGTCCGATGTCTTCATCATTCATCTGTTCTTGTCGACAGTCTTGTGTTGACCAGCCGTCTGCCAGGAAATCTACCGTGATGGCTTGAACATGTTCGCTTGAGTTTTGTTCTTCCTTTTTGTGGCAATGTTGGCAGTCTTCCGAGCACGGTCTTCGTGATAAGCCATCTGCATTATCATGCAGGTGCCCCCACCGATGTTGTACCTTGAAGTTGTACTCTTGCAGACGTTCGAGCCACCTTGCAAACTGTCCTTCCGGATTTTTAATCTCAAGAGCCATGCAAGCGCGGCATGGTCGGTACGTAGTGAAAACTCTCTCCCACAGAGGTATTTATGGAAGTGCTCCAGAGCTCTGACAATTGGCAACAACTCTCTCCTTGTAACACAATAATTTCTCTCTGGTTTAGAAAGCGTATTGCTGTAATATGCTATTACACGTTCTTCACCGTTCTGCACTTGAGACAAAAATGCTCCTAGACCAGTATTGCTTGCGTCTGTGTCTACGATGTACTCAGTGGCAGCGCTAACGAAACGGGGGCCCCCCGCAAAACTAATTAGGCGGCCCTATAAAAATGGTTAAATTTTATATACGTAATAGGGGAAAACACTCAAATTAGTTTCTATTTACGTGTGTTTCACAACAATGGTTTGTGAATAATTTCTCATCTATCACAAAGCGTTTGCAATTTGCAAAGGACGTTTTACACGTGTACAAACTCTTAAAATTCATTGTTGGTAAATAGACAAAGTTCTATACAAACTATAAAAAAACCAAAATAAAAAGAATGATTTATTTTTATGTCAAAGATCTAAATTCAGACTATGAAACAGTACCGCACTCAGAGTGTTAAAAATTTATTATTTAAAAACGAATATCAAAGTAACATTCTAGCTTTTTTCAAACATTTAAATTAGTTTGTAACTGAATTTGTAAAATCTTGAATATACTCTATACAAGTTCTCCTTAAGTCTAATCCAATTCAATAACACTCGAACTCAAGTAATGTACAATATTTACAGATGAGGATCAACCAAAGTTCACTGTTTTCCTAAGCCTAGTCTTCTTTTTTTAATAGCTAAGAACTTTTCAACCACTTCGTTGATATTAGTTTTCTGTGTCTCTTCATGCTCAATGATTAACAGTGCCAAGTCACTCAACCGAGTTTGGGCCATGGTACTTCTTAAGTATGACTTAATTAATTTAAGTTTTGAAAAGCTTCTTTCCGCTGTAGCTGTTGTGACAGGTATGGTTAAATAAAGCTGCAAAGCTGTAGTTAAGTCTGGGAGGCAACTCATAAGGCAGCTGTTTTCTTCAACCAGTAAATTCATCATTTCTCGAATTCTTTTCTTGTGTACAATTTCTTTGGCCATCAGAGCTTTGAAGGATATTACTTGGTCAGGCAGTGATGTGGAAAGGTTACCAGGATACACATTTACCAGAGCCTTACTTTTCTCCACTATTGTCTCTTGTGAGAAGTTTACTAAATTCTGAGGCGTCAGGAATGAAAACCTATCATCAATGCAACACAATCCTTCGAATCTCATTTGTAGCTGAGCTACTACAATATCTAGTGTTGTATTGAAAACTTTTACTTCAAATGATTTCACTGGGTCGTCAATTCTATGGTCAACTGATAATTCACCAAAGATGCGTTTTACAACTCGTTTACGCTTATTTTTCATGTTACAAGTTATGTCCCATGACTGGGCCAACTGGGGCCCCCCATGAGGGTCGGGGCCCCCCCGTGCCGCGGGGTCTGCGGGGGCCTTATCGCCGCCACTGGATGTACTTCCCTTCAGAAGCTGGAAAAGCGAGAATTGGTTGCGAACATAATGCAATTTTCAAAGTCCTAAATGCTTGGTCACACTCTCTCGACCACTGGAAGTTTCGTTTATTTTCCGTTAGCTCATGTAGTGGTTTAGTATAGCGAAGCCATTCACCGGTAATATGAGCATAACCCCAGGAAACACCGAACTTCGTGTTTACTCTTCGGAACTGGCCAGTCTCTTACGGTGTCTACTTTATTAGGATCCATGCTAACACCCGATGCCGAAACCAGATGGCCCAGATACTGTACTTCTTTCTGAAATAAAGAACACTTCTTCGGGCTCAGCTTCAGTTGTGCACCGTGAATTCTAGTTAGAACTTTCCAAATGGTCTTTGAAAGTCTTCCCGATCACTATGACATCGTCTAAGTAAACAAGGGAAGTTTTCCACGTCAGGCCTCAGAGTATCAGGTCCATCAATCTCTCAAATGTTGCCGGTGCATTACAGAGTCCATATGGCATGACGTTAAATTGGAATAAGCCACTGGTCGAGAAAGCGGTCTTTTTCTTTTCTTCTTGATGAAGACCCACTTGCCAATATCCACTCTTCAGGTCCAATGTGGAAAGCCACTGTGCTCCGGACAACGTGTTGAGTATATCGTCAACGCGAGGTAATGGATAGCAGTCTTTCTTTGTAATGTCATTTAACCTCCGGTAGTCTACGCAGAAATGCAATCCACCATCCTTCTTCGCTACCAGCACTAGCCTATAGGAGAAGACCAAGCACTTGACGAAGGTTCAATTACTCCCTCTGTCAACATGTCCTGTACTAACCGAGACATTTCCTCTTGTTTATAATGGAGGCCTTCGAGGAGGTTGGCGTAGCGGTGATGTTTCCCCGGTATTGATGTGATGTTGCACAAGAGAGGTTCTTCCCAGTGACCATCCCTGAACTGCAAAACAATCTTTGAATTCGTGTAAAAACTGTCTGAGTTCTTTTACCTCACCACTTGAGAGGTCGTTAGAAGATCTGTTCAATAATTCTTGCAGTTCCTATGGTAATTTGGAATTATCCGAAGCATTGGATCTTCGTTGCGTTATTCCGACTACCCAGGCCACAGGAGTCAATTTGCCTAGGAGCGTATCGCTTTGTAAAGTGATAGCTTGATACAAAATATTCGCCACTCTAATAGGTACATTTCCGGTTTCGTCAGGTTTTACTAAACTTCTAGCAATTAGTATGCCCGGTGTGCTGACTACCTGGAGTTCGAATATAGAGCACTGGTTGCCCCTAATATGTTCATCGGTTCTAACCATGATGATCTTTTCAGAGTTTGGCGGAACAGTTACGGCCACTTGGTTTATGACGTCCATCGATTTTTCTGCTGTCGTCATTGTTGATAGCATTACCTCTTCGCTTCCGATTCTCAAGACATTGTTTCTGAAATCGACTATAAATCCGTATGGGTTCATAATGTCCACACCAAGAATTGCTTCATCCACAATGTCTGCAACAAGTACTTGATGATTAAACTAAAGTCGACCGAGGCGTAGTTGTATCTCCACTTTTCCAAACACTTTTACTAGCCGTCCAGTTTGCAAGCTGCAAGAGCACCAGATTGGCTTGAGATCTTTCACTACGTCGGGGCGCACAATAGAAATTGTTGCGCCTGTGTCAACTGTAATCGAGGTTGGCCTTTCTTGAACAAATCCGGTAACTACCAAGGTCCCGCTGTTTTTCTGAAGTGTAGAAATTGCGTATTAGGCTAGGGGCTTCGTTCCTCCAGTTAGTCAGCACACGCCCCATTGTACCGACTATTGCTCGTTTCCCTGCTGCTGAATTCTAACCCGACAATCTCGTTGTAGATGTCCAGGTTTCCCACATCTATAACACTTCGGTCTTCCATCCTTTCTTATTTTATTCTGTGGCGCCGACCGTCGAGTCTCTGTTCCTTGTTCTTCTTCCTCATCGTCTGTGCCATCACGATCTTTTAGCGCGCACTTTATGACTTGTCCAACCAGACGCTGATTTGGCGTCCTCAAATAGGAAAGTTTGTACCAGGGCGTCCGCACAGTTCTGGTGTCTTGCCATTCGTAACACTTGCTGTAGTTCGTTATCTCGGACACCAGGAGTAAATGTCTGCATCACAAAACTCGTTCGAAAATCTTCTGGTGCTTCAGGATAGGCCAGTCTAATTAGTCTGTCAATACTTGCTTCAAACTCTTGAAGGCTCTCCCCGGAATGCTGTCGCCTTGCTCTCAACTGGGTGCAGTACACGTCTCGCAAATGTTTATTACCATACCGTAATTCCAGAGCTTTTATCAGTTCAGCATAGGTGTTTTGGCTGTCAGGTGGCACTTTCTGTAGTAGTTCTGCCGCGGGTCCTTTTAATGAGAGAACGAGTGATACCGTACTGCCTTGTCTTTCTCTGTCCAATTATTTGCCCATGCAGCAGCTTCAAATTGGCGGAGGTACGTTGCCCAATGACTGCTTCCGTCAAAGGTTGGAGCTTTGACATGAACTGTCCCTACTGCAGGCAAAGTGACTTTCTCTATTAACTTATTTTCTGAGTCTTTTTCTCTCTTTATCATTGGTACTCCGTTCAGAAATTTTCTTTGGTTGTAATTTCAGGCACTGCTCGACTTCATTTTTAATCTGCTGTTTTATATTTGTAATTGAGTCTTCTATTTTTGTTGACATAGCTTTTTCCACACTCAAGACAAATTTTTCTACTTCAGCTATTTTATTTGACATGGATTCTTCTACGTCAGATATTCTGGTAATTTGATTGTTGAGCTCACCTCGTAATTCACCTACGTCACCACGTAGGAGACCCAATTCTACTGTACTATGTTCTTGCATCTGTTTCTGCTCCTGTATTAATGCTTTGATGTCTTCTGTTTCACGCTTCCGTTCCTCTGCCTCCTGTCGTTGTCGTTCTTCTGTCTCTAGCATTAATGCTTTCTGACGTTCCTCACCCTCTTCTCTTTCCTGGCTGCGTTTTTCATCCTGTCGTTTTTCTGCTTCTTCCGCCTCCTGTCTGCGTTTCTCATCCTGTCGTTTTTTATGCTTCTTCCTGTGTCTGCCGCAGCAGTGTTTGTAAAGCTTTCATCATCTGACTGGCATCCATTGTTTTCCGATTAATTACGAATTACACTCGTCTTGTACAAAATGCCCACTGTTTCCACTGTTAACCGTTCTATCCCAGTTCTGACACCACTGTTACGACAGTCTTCTTGATCGTTGTAGGTACAGTGGAAAACAAAATAAGTACAAGACGCCAATTAAGTCACTAATCACCAGCTTTAATTTTTACAGTTAAACAGTTCGTAATTAACAACACAGTCTACTACAACAAATCAAATATAAATTGTTCACACGCAATAAAATGTCACTAATATTAAACACAGTTGTATTACAATTATACCTCCCGATTATAAAACGCAACACTTCACTAATAACCACTTGAACGTACACAGTAATGTCGCCCGATAATAAATCTCGAACCGAACTGTAAATATATCGCTGCTATACTGACTTGAGCGTCCCTGAGTAATTGTATTTATAGCCGCCGAAAATCTAGACGTTTCCTAATTGCGTCTTAGCATCCGTACGAACTACGTAATTAACTGCAGCCTTGACACAGTCCGCACGGCTGGCAGCATCAAGAAGACTCTCGCAAATGCGTCTACAAGCACGTACGCCACACACAGTAGAGCGAGATTCTTCTGGCACATTCGACAAACACGTAGATTGTTCCGTGATGTCGTAACAATAGGCTTAGATGTGATATTTTGTATTAAATAAGTTATGACAGCTAAAACACAAAATATTATTAGCAGTTACTGTATTGAAAAGAAATTAAATCCTAAAGACTGATAATAGGGATCACAATGATATTAATCATACAAATGATAATCATAATAATGATACAAATGATACTAATCATAGAACATAGGGATCACAAGGCCTTACAGGTGGAATTTATAGAACCAGTGTTACCATGAGATTCTGTAAGATCCACTCTTAAACAAATGGAGATATAAGGCAGAAAGTTTAAAAAGCTGTTGACACTTGAAGTACGAATGTTATTGATTTAAAGATATAAAACAAAAAAATAAAAGTTTGCAGATGTCAGCAAAAACTCAGAATCACAGTACATTTTGTAGAAAATGGTAATAAGCACTCTTGCTATAACGTCAGGCCTAGTAGGCTACACCTACTAGACTTGAGGGAGGACGGGTGGAAGACGCTCTCAGCTATTCAAGAGGGTTCCTTAATTGTATAACAATATCTACCAGATTTTTAATGCAGTCATTCTTCTAATAAGGTATACTTCCTTCTCCCAAAGGTCATCATTGTAGTTTCTTTACATTTCTTGGCCTCCACACTAGCAACTTTCAAAACCGCCTTTCAACTGTCTCATCTACCTGAATGTCTTGCCCCCCCCCTTATTTTAATTGCCAAGGTATGTAAATGATATTACCTATTCTAGCTGTGTATCCATTTGTTTTCCTGTTCCCTTATTCCTAGCTCTTTCCACATTTCTCTATCCAAACCAAAATCGTTGCTTCATTTTCATTTTCTAGCCCATAAGTGATAACGAAAGCAGACATTGATTAAAACCTTTCCCTTTTTATACGAAGGAAGTTTAAACACACGGACAGCTACACACATGCATTTTTGAGTGAAATCTATTAATGCACAGTAATGAGTGTTAGGAATGCATATATTCTCATAAAGTATGTTTTTCTGTGCAGACTAGTTGACTCTTTAGGTCACAGTCATGCCTTTTTTTACTGAAATGCGAAGTCACTGCACCAGTTATAATCATGCTTATCCAAAATGGAAGAAATAAAAGGAAACAGTACAGGAAAATCTGAACTAAAATTTATTTATACAAATAAATGAGCCAGCCTCTGATGAAGCAAAAGCTAGCTCAACCAATAAGGTAATAGTTTTTTTTTTTTTAGATGTGGTAAAAGAAAATGTACTCACCTGCTGAGATCAAGCCGAATACTTCTGAAATCTGTTTCTTCCACTCAGTTCATTACACTCTACATTTAAACAACTTTCAAAAGTTTATTTTTTTTATTTATTTATTTTTTTTTTTGTTTAATTCACACACAAATTTACAGTCAGCTACAGTGGTGTATCTAGAATTTGGTCTGGGGAGGGGGGTCGAGGTTCCAGTTGACTTCATAAAAAAGAAAAAACAAGTTGAGAATAATCAACATTACTATCTTAAAAGTGGCTGGAAACAGTCTCACTAAAGTAAATAGTAATAACACAATAAAAATATGCGTTATTGATACATTATTTACAAGATATTTATTGATTGAATTGATTTTCCTATATTTCATATTTCATATTTCAAAAGTACACGCTAATGCTGTGTAACAAATCTGTTTGTGTATTTAAAAATGAATTACTACTATATTAGCGTACACAGCTGAAAAAATTAAAAAAACAGCCCAAAAATTAAGAGATTAACAAAATCCATCTTCTTTTTCAACCCTCTGGGAGGGATCCGGACCTGTTCGTCCCCCTCCCCTGTAAATACATAAATATGTACCTGGTCAGCCATACCTACTTTTAGTTTATGTACTGTACATTCAGTTACTATGTTTGGCCTGCAGTGCACGCATTATAGTGAAACCAAAACAAGATGTTTTTTGTTTGCTTAAGACATTTTTGATTGTAATAGGCTAAAAAATTTGCATTAACTAATTTATTTCTGATTTAATTTTTATTAGGGTTAATGATTGTAAAAATTCTGTTCACAAACCAACAACTATTTTAAAGTAAATATACATGTACATTCACAATAGTGAGGCTTTAATATCATCCTCTTTCTTTGGATTTTCACTCCTTTCCAAAAGCTTAAATTTTCATCAGCACTTGTGCAAATATTTATTCAAAGACTGCTCCTGCTGAAGCCAACAACTGCATGTCTTCTTTTTCCTGATAAGAATTTCAAATTTTTTTGAAGCTTTGAATATAGACACTGTGAAAGTAAATTAGCTGTAATATTGATGACCACATTCAACATAAAAGTTTAAGCAATTTATTCTAAAGATTTGTATTTCTTCCAACAAGAGACTTGGGTTTTTAATTTTCCAAAATCACAGTACACTTGGCACTTACATACACATTTTCAAGTCTTGTGTAGTTTGTCTAGTTTTCAGGCTTTCGTGTGTGCATGTAGGACTTTACACAGCACACACAGAATGATGTTTCAAACAATGGCACCATCTCCAAAAACAGAATGAACAGCTCTCCTAGCGGCAGCCTCTGATGAAGCAAAAGCTAGCTCAATAAGGTAAAAGTTTTTTTTTAATTTAAAATACTAGTGTTCCGCTTGGGAATAGTGTTTATAAATTTTTAGTGACAAATGTAAATAAGAATTAACACTGTAAATGGCAATCATTGTTACGTATCTGGGCTGTAAATCAAGACAGAAACTTATATTAAAAATCCAACATGCTATAGGGAATTAAAAATAATATGGAATAGGAAAATGCTATGAATTCCATGGCTGACTCATCAAACAAATGCCCCTATTTATAAATATATTTGGTTCAATATATTCAAGTTTACTGACCAACAGTATAACAAGTCAGTAATAATTATGCAAAATGTTTATAACACAATAACTAATTTCATTTATTTCAAAGAGTTAGAAGGTAGGAAATCCCTTTCTTATTTCCCACCTTTACCATTATGTTACAGAATCTTTTGTAGTATAACTAAATACAACTATTTCATTAACGACTTGGAACACAAAGTTTTTTAAAAGTGAAAACCAGTTCAGGTTGTAAGGTGAAACTTTATGTTTTTACTCATACAAAACTTTGTGTTCCTAGTCGTTAATGAAATAGTTGTATTTAGTTAAGTAATGGACACGTCATGGACAACGAAATCCAAGAACTTTTGTAGTATATCAAGAAAGCCACATTACAAATCCATATAATAATTAAATTTTAAAATTAATTTATATCTCACAGTTTATGTTAACCATATTGTTTGAATTCACCCACACACAAATACATATAGCTAAATGTAATATCTTCAAATAAATACATTGCAAGGTTTATTTTCACCTGATGCACATTTCTCACAGAAATTATTCTGTATCTTCTGAGGTTTTATTTCAATTACAATTGAAGGCTCTACTAGAGCCTGCCATGGGTTTGCTCATGTTAGAGTTCCACTACTTATGCATCATGAAAACTACAACTTTCATCAGCACCTGTATAAATATTTCTATTTCTAAGGACATTTCATTTCCAGATAAAGTCTGCAATGCCTACTGAAATTTTTTCCAAATGCTGCTGTTGCTGAAGCCAGAGGGTGAATTGAATGTCTTTAATTTTTTTTCTGACAAGAAATTCCAAATGTCTGAGGCTTTAAATCAATGCTAAAAGGAAATCCCCGCCACATAGTTTCGGCCTTCAAATTTAACCACTGTGGAGAAAAATTCCCATACCTGGCAACCCTGCTTCCATTTGTATCCCAATCCATATCTGTCAATAGTCAAGCTTTTTGAGCCCTGATTGGTCACTTGTTTTTTTTTTTTTTTAGCATACACAGTATTGATTTTCGAGCAGGAATCATTTGAGCGTTTCTGTTCATAACGGATATTGACTTTAATATTAAAGTGAACACTGATCGTATTCGAGTTCACTAATGAATACTGATTCAAATACTCCTATTGTGGTGACAAAGCGTGTGATGAGTAAAAAATAAAAAAATTTGTCCATTCAATTGAATTTTAGGATATAGATTCTTTTCGTACGGCAAAGTTAAACTTTCGTCTCACGTGTATACTTAATTTTCGTGTCCTGATTTGTACTACATATGTTTTCTTCACAAGTAACTAATGGCAGGTTATGGAGGTTATGTATGACAATGTAACTTAAATAAAATTTACTTTGTTAGTGTACATTAAAAGGGTGTATTTATTGGAAGTACAGTAATTACTTTCCATTTATCGCACATTTATCGTAATAATTCCATTTTTGCTGTGTACATGGTTCTGGAAAAATTAGACAGGCATAAAATTTTGTTTGTTTATTGTAAACTGTATTATGTTTGGAAGTATCCCAAAGTAAATTTAACATTAATCATGTCAATCAATGAGGCCAGTCCAGTTTTTTAAGGCCAGGAGAATCCTTAAAATGTTTGGAGCATCATTAGGTCATGATGGATTTAATCATCAAACTTCAGTTTCTGTGAAAAACTGGCAGATTTGAGTAGTCACTTGGGGTCTTTCACTATAGCCTGCGGCCAAAGAAACTTCCGTCTCCGCGTTTGTATTTTTTTCCTGTGTTCGATGTGTACTAGAACTGTTTCCTTCACAAGTAACTAATGCCAGGTTATGGAGGTTATGTACGACAATGTAACTTAAATAAAATTTACTTTGTTAGTGTACAATAAAAGGGTGTATTTACTGGAAGTATAGAAATTATTTTCCATTTATCGCACATAATTACGGTACACGGACGATTTTTGGAGGTTGTGTCTACGTTTAAAAATGCAACTTAACCTTTTAGATTTTTAAAATTAATTAGATTTAACCAAAATTTCCTTTGTTAGTGTACATTAAATTATTGTATGGATACAAGGCTGCTGTACATAACATTAAAGGCTGTATTTATTCGAAGTACCGGAATTAAAACGTAGTTCTAATTTAGAACGTAGACCTATAACCTATTTGCATACTTTATTGGGGTTTATTGGCACATATTTTATTAAAAGGGTGTATTTATTGGAAGTACAGAAATTAGTTTCCATTTATCGCACATAATTACGGTACAGAGACGATTTTGGGAGGTTGTATCAACGTTTAATTATCTAACTTAACCTTTTAGATTTTTAAAATTAATTAGACTTAACAAACATTTCCTTACTTAGTGTACATTCAAAGGCTGTATTTATTGTATGGATAAAAGGCTGTATTTATTCGAAGTACCGGAATTAAAACCTACTTCCAATTTAGAACACAGTACAATCTAACGTAGGCCTATAACCAAACAAGTACATTAAAATCCTTTTTTCAACATAATGCAATAAAAAGCAATGTGCAGTTTCTGTTAACACCCAAATGATTAAGTATTAATAATGGGTTAGAGTGGAATTCAATGTTACTATGGTCTAAATTTAAGACAAAAAATAAACATAATCTGTGTTTATCAACACATAAGTGATACATAAGTCAGTTGTTACAAAGATAAACAAAAATATGTTGTGACGATTTCATTAATTAAAAATAAAATAATTAATAAATAGGTAATGTAAAAGCTGAGAAATTTTAAATTTTAATAAAATCGCACATTTAAACTAAATCTTATCGCTATCATAAATTTATAATAATATTTAAGAAAGAGTTTTAATAATAAAATAAAAAGGAATACGAGTGTACAGATAGGGAAACTAGTTAATTTACCATGCACTGACGTGCATTAACTGGAATTAACCTGCATACAGTTTCTTTTACTAAACAAATAATACTGGTAAAACTTAAAAATTTATTCAAATAAATAAACAAGACCACAGTAGTGTACTATAATAAAGTCTGTAATTAAGAATAGCTTTGGATAATTAAAAGGTAAAACTTTAACCCTTTAAATAGAGGATAAATGTGGAACTATTTTATTGCGACGCATAAACTCCGCGCGATTAACTGACCTTCCTAACATAGTAAGTAAGGTTTTTTTGTAAGACTTGAGATGCGTCGTTCGGCCAGTAACCAGCTCAGATCGGAGCGCTACAACAAAATATGTTTTATTATTTTGTTATTAAGTTAAATGACCGTGTGAAGAGTTATGTAACGAGTATGTAGTGTGTATCAGTAAAGAAGAATGTAGAAGATTAAGTGCGAAAGGTTTCTCACATCTAGAAAGATAGTTAAAGTTATTTTAGGGTTGTATATGTAAAGTGAAATACAACCGTTCTATTACCAAATGTAAAATGTGAAGACGAAGACCTCAACTGTATTTGTCAAACCACCAAGGAACAGGACGACTTCATGACATCGTAATTCTCTCTACCATTAGTTGACTCCAAGGACCTTCACCAGGAAGACGACCACGATGACAACCCTCTACCTAGAGTGTGCGGAAGAATCACGCGTGGACGACATGGACTAAAACACTTAACTAAGAGGTAGCACGGAAGCTGGTCTTCCGTGGATATGTATTTTTTTTTAAATAGAAGTAATTGTAAACTAAAAGACTTTAAAATGACAATCTGTAAAGTTTAAGAGTAAATGTTGTAACAAGTAATTTCAGTAACCATAAGTTGTAAAATAACTCGTGTGATGTAGCGTTGGAACATCGCACTACTAAATGAAACCATTCTTCAAATGGTATAAAGAGTAATAAAGTAATTCAGTAATGGAGTAGGGTAAACTTGAAATTCCTAAGTAATATATAGAAACTCGGATCCGAGGTAAAATGCGCTAACTGTATTAAAAATCTTAATGTAGAAAACCCCTTACGATTTCACTGTAAGTTAAAATTTGATATGTTATGTATAATCTAACAGTCATAAATAAAGAGATGTCATCTTTAGTACATGCTAAATTGAGTGCATAAATCAGCAGTCTCCCCTCCCCAGTTTCCTTTTATATTAATTGTTTTGGTGATTTGATTAATTTTCAGCTTGTTACAACGAAGGCAGCCTGTATAATTGGCCAGAGTCAATTAATACGGGTTCCCGATGTTATAACGTAAGTAAAGATGTTATAATGTCTAAAACACCCCTGTCTAAATAAGAGTATAACCAATTATAAGTGAGAGACCCGTTTCTAAAACGGCTTAAGTAGTGCAAAGTTTTTTTCTTGCTTTCATTTGAGCAAACTGGTCAATAACATCTGACTGATAAATTAATACTGTTAGCCAATTCACTTTTAATAGCTAAAATTGCCAAATTATTAAGCCTTTCTTGGTAAGTAGTGCTTCTCTGCCAAGTTTTCAGTGAATTCGCTAACCTGCTGAAAGATTTTTCAGGAGACGAAACTGTAACTGGAATAGTACAGAAAAGCCTATAGGCAAGACAGAAGTTCACAAATACAGCTTGAAGGTTTTTGGAGTAGGCTTAGTGGATTCTTTTCTGATTCAAACTCTGTTTTATAAATGTTCTTCAAGTGTAATATTTCTTCAAATAGATCCATTGCCAATTCCTTTTTAAACTTGTTAATGAGAACTTTTACTTTCAATTATAATTCATCATTTTCCATGTCCGTAAAGTTCAATACTGGTGGAAACAAGTCACGAATTGAACTAATTGCAGTGAATCGTGTTTTTATGTTGCCCATTACAAACTCTAATACTGGGTAGGCCTACATGACTGAGGTTTTAAATTTATTTTCTTGATCTTTGTTTACTGAAAAATCACTATTGGATTGATCTGTACTTTTTTCCCACCTTTTGGGAGATTCAGGAGGAACTTTTATTAGTTCTTTTGCAATTAAGTTTGGTTCTTCAATTATGCTGTCTGGATTATCACGCAACAATTTCAATTCTGTCAGCAAATCTTCCACTAGAGTTATTAGGGATAAACGATACCTACCGATATGAGTATGGTATCGATACTTTTTATTCGATACTAAGTATTTTGGTATCGATACCAATGTTTTGGATACGAGTACTGGTATCGATACCAGAGATCCGGTATCGGAAAAAATACTCAAACGAAATTTTTTTTATTTTAATAATTATAATTAAAAAGATTAATTCAGTATTTAAAACCTACTGAGGAAGACGAATACCACGTCGAAACATCTGGGTAATAGTAAAAGTAAGTGTTCATAGTGAAAGTTAAATATATATATAATATTAAAAACGTGAACGAAGAGGATGTATCAACAAGATAATTAAAAAGAATGTACCTTGCTAAAAACGGGGGGAAAAATGTGATAATAATTTAAGTTTTAACTTGTTAAGTGGCCCAAGAGTCAATGTTTATGTTGGCAACGGCTGACGAATTCCGGAATTTGCATAACCTTCCTATGCTGTTAGCGCTACGCTTTTGTTGTTTTGTTAGTTATTTTGTTTCTTGGCTTCAGGTTTATTCATAGTTCAGACTTCAGTTCCTACTCTTTATTTTTACCACTGAGAATTGTGACTACTGTTTTAGTGTTTGTTTTGTTGAGTTTTAAATAATGTCACCTCCTAAGAGCAAGGTGTGGGGGTATTTTGCTGAAGTGGACGGAACTGTCGCAGAATGCAAGACTTGCGGAAAGAAGATAAAGTATAGTGGAAACACATCCAACCTCTTCAAACATCTAAAGGTAAATCATGCCCGCATACATTCAGAATTAGATCTAGTGAAGCAACCAACTTTGCCTGAGAAGCGGCCGAAATTAGGCGAATGCTCAAGTTTACCTTCTACTTCTAGTTCTACCGAATCTCGTAGTCATGATGATGATCAACAAATTATTAAGCCTATAGTAGAAGCTTTCCAAAAGGCCTCATCGTTTCAAGACGGTGGTGCTAAATACCATGCGATTACACAGGCAATTTTATACTTTATCTGTAGAGATATGAGACCATTCGCTACAGTAGATGGCTGTGGGTTTAGGAAATTAATGAAGGTGGTCTCTCCTTTGTATGTTGTTCCGTTAGGAACAACTCTAAAAAGAAAAATGAATGAAAAATATGAAATGTGCGCTCTCCGAGTGAAAGTCGGTCTCACAAAGATAAGTCATTTCTGTTTAACCACCGATATTTGGACAGACACCATGAACGAACGTGCCTACTTAGGGGTTACTCTTCACTATTTGGATGATGGAAGTATAAATAATAAGACTACTAATTTAGGTGTCGTTCCATTACAAAAAACACATACAGGAGAGAACATTTCAGATGCTTTGAATAATCTAATGAGTGAATGGGATATACCAAAAGAAAAAATTTCAAATGTTGTGACCGATAATGGCGCAAATATGGTATCTGCCATCAACTTGTTTATTGGAAAAAATAGGCACATTGCCTGTTTCGCCCACACGATTAATTTAGTGGTTGAGTCTTCTCTGAAAAACATTAATGCTCTTCCATCCATTCAAAAAGTTAGGGCCATCGTGAAATGGGTGAAGAATAGCGTGAAGGTTTCTGATAAATTTCGTCAGCTTCAATCGACGCATGAAATTTCTGAAGGAGAACATAAAAAACTTATCCTGGATGTAGCAACGAGGTGGAACTCAACATATTATATGTTGCAACGGTTTTTAGAAATGGTTTCGACCATTAGTCAACTTGCTATTGAGGACATGTCTGCTCCAGAAATGCCAACTAATCGGGAGTTAATCGACATCAAAAATATTTTATTACTTCTCCAGCCATTTGAATATGTGACAAGGGAGGCATCAGGGGAAAAATACACGACGTTGTCAACAATTATTCCAATGGTAAATATATTGATCAAACAGCTGGAAAAGATTACAATTTCCGAATCCGATTCAGCATCAAGAATCGAAGAGGCCAAGAAAGCAGTGATCCGAGAGGTTCAAAAAAGGTTTGAACATATAGAGAATAATTTGAATATGGCAGTTGCTACTATCTTGGATCCAAGATTCAAAAACCTTCACTTTAAGGATGCACAAGCTTGTGCTAAAGTAATCAGTGTTTTGCGCAAGAAGGTAAAAGCAGCTACCATAGATGCTGCACACTCAGCCAGTTCGTCAGACGAAGAAAAAACATCTGATTTCGACTTTTGGGAGATCCACAAGGAGTTGGTCCATGGGAAACGAAGCCAGCGCAAAGACGAGTCCGATGACGAACTTTCTCGTTATCTGAATAATCCTACATCCCCACTGAAAACAGACCCGTTAAAGGAGTGGGATGATATGAAGAACATATTCCCTGGTTTATACAAAAATGCCAGAGTTGTTTTAATGTTTGTGGCGACGTCGGTGCCATGTGAACGCCTCTTTTCAAAAACTGGTTTCATATTGAACCAGTCGAGAAATAGGTTGTCTCCCAAACATTTAGGGTGTTTGTCATTTTTAAGTGGCCTTGATGAAGAAGAGTGGGGCCTTTAGTGTTTCTTTTTTTTAGTTTCGTTGTTTAGTTTTTCTTTTATGTACAACTAAAAACATATAATTTTAATTTTTTATTTAATGTTAAAGTTTTTTTAAAAATTATTTCTTTATAGTAATAGTAGTAGTAATTTTTATTATTATAATTACCATGTTTTTATTCTTTTATTTAATAATGTGTAAAATGTTTAATTGTGTATTTTCTTATTTTTGTATTTCTTTTTGAGGGAAATAAATTTTAAAAAAATGTACAAAAATGTTTATTGTAATATATTAATGGGTTTATTGAAAATGGTGTTTTTTTTTTTTTTTTAAATCCCCAACATTTTAATGCGTTTGTGGTTAGCGCTAAATTTACTCATATGAGTACAATAATACTTGCAAGTATCGGCTTCTTTTTTTCGATACTGCTTAGGTATCGATACTTTCATTTAAGTATTGTAATGAGTATAAGTATCGATACTTTCATGGTATCGTTTATCCCTAAGAGTTATTTCAACATTGAGTGTGATTCCTTTGCTTTGAATAACAACATTGTTTTAGTCAATATATGAAAGCACTTTGAACCAAAAAGATGCCAACATTAAGCTCTTTGTGGAATTGAAATATTTCTTAAGCCCTAATATGATGTTGTAGGCAGAGGGAGTTAGACTAGAATACATCTCTTCTAAAATATATCCAACAATTTAAGTACTCCTGGGTAGTGCTTAACTATCGGTTTGACAGCTTGGATCCTCTCACTTCATCTTGTTTCAGGGAAGCTCTGCAGTGATAAAGGAATGTGCTTTTTCAAAACTTCCCAACATTTTTCTCTAGGGCTGCTAGAGAAAAATGAGTAAAGGCTTGCAACATGCCCGAAAAATGTCATCACATCTGCATTGAGTTTTGCAGCATAAACACCCACATGTTTCAAGGAATGCGCCCCACATGGTAAAAATATTATGGATTTGTTCTTTTCAAGAATTCTACTTCCAATTTAGAACCCAGAGTACAATCTAACGTATAACCAAACAAGTACATTAAAATCCTTTTTTCAACATAATGCAATAAAAAGCAATGTGCAGTTTCTGTTAACACGCAAATGATTAAGTATTAATAATGGGTTAGAGTGGAATTTAATAATTACAAATTTTGTGGACTTGTGAAATTAGTAACACTATGTACTAATGTGTGATTATAATTTAAGATGTGAAGTATATGAAGCCATTACTAGTACCTGTTTATTAGACAACAAATAATAACTATAATTTCCATTAATTTTGTTAATGTTCTTTCTCATTCATTATTTAGTTATATTTTTACTATTAGAAAGGAAAAGTTCTGATGAAATTTCTGTATGTGTTATTTTTGGTCTCTCTCTCTCTCTCTCTCTCTCTCTCTCTCTCTCTCTCTCTCTCTCTCTCTCTCTCTCTCTCTCTCTCTCTCTCTCCTTTCATTTTTATTTATTGAAAAAAACATAAAAACTAACACTCCTCTGTATGTGTCCACATTGCATAAAATTAAAAAAATTAATTCAAGAAATTAAAAAAAAATTGTAAACTCTGAAAACATTGTTCTAATATAGAATTCAAATTAAATAAAGAAAAAAGGAATTGTGTGTGTGTGTGTGTGTGTGTGTGTGTGTGTGTGTGTGTGTGTGTGTGTGTGTGTGTGTGTGTGTGTGTGTGTGTGTGTGTGTGTGTGTGTGTGTGTGTGTGTGTGTGTGTGTGTGTGTGTGTGTGTGTGTGTGTGTGTGTGTGTGTGTGTGTGTGTGTGTGTGTGTGTGTGTGTGTGTGTGTGTGTGTGTGTTTTCTGTGGTTGAGGCTGAAGATAGAAGTAGTTTCTGTAGAAATATTTCATTTCTAAAACGATTTTAAATATAAATCTTAAAACATGGAAGTCATGTATAGTTCTCCACACGGATATTTTCATTATTTGCATCAAATAGTATTATTGTTTAATACACGTTCTATCCAGATCAAATTATGTGTATACAGTTCTGGAAAAATTAGAAATAAAATTTTTTTTTGTTTATTTTAAACTGTATTATGTTTGGAAGTATCCCAAAGTAAATTTAACTTTAATCATATCAATCAATGAGGCCAGTCCAGTTTTTTAAGGCTAGGAGAATCCTTGAAATGTTTGGAGCATCACTAGGTCATGATGGATCAAATCATCAAACTTCAGTTTCTGTGAAAAACTGGCAGATTTGAGTAGTCAGTTGATAAAGGATGGTATTGTAAAAGCAACAATTCTTTCAGAATTATTTTATAACCCTGTCAGTCTGCAAATAACTATCACTCCTTTAGATCATCAGCAGATTTAAACTTTTCTTATTTGTGCTAGGAATGTATCATGTAAAACTGCTGGAAGCATGGTATACAAAGTTTCTATTATCCTTTTCAAGGTTGATGACCAAAACAAAAAGTACTACTTATAATTCATCATTGTAGCAGTTACACAGCAGTATACTAAACATCTCTTGGTTAATACCTGTACTCTGGTCAGGTAGGACACAATGAATCATTCAAAACAAGTACAATTCAGTGTCAATGTCTAGTGTTTATGTGTCACTGCTACCCATAGTGAATCATTTGTATTGTACATAACAAATAGTATTCTGACTGTACACGTTTTTCATCTGACAAGAATTTTATACTTAGGCAAACTCATTTAATGGTGTAACCTTCTGTAATATGTGCCAAACAAGTATTCATAAAATTAATATTTGTGTCAAATTGTGTTTTATTTATTTCAAACAAAATCTGTTTTGTGGACATAACTTTATGTCCAATACAATTATTATAATTATCTTGTTGATTCATTCTCTTTGTTCACTTATTAATTTAATAATATATATAAAACTTTCACATATGAACTTACTATTCGTTGTCACTTTCCCAAACGTTTCAAGGTGATGTACCTCTTCTTCAGTGGGAGTATACTGAATGTTGATTACAGAATAACCGTTACGGAATTAGGTGTGTGTGGTGGGGGTTGATGGTGGGAAGGGATTGGCGCTGAGGTTCGAATTGTGTGTATGGATCAGTGTATCGAATAGTGTATGTGATTTATAATGTAATTGTTCATTTAATATGTTGTTTGGTTGTAGTGTGTGATGTCTGTATATTTCAAATTGTTCAGCTGTGTTTAGTTTTCTACTTTTAGGTAAGTAGTGTAATATTTCCATGTTGTGTTCTATGTTTGTGTAACTGTGGTTTTCGTTATGTAAATGTGTGGCAAATGTGGAATGTATGTAGTTTGTGGTGAGGGCTTTTAAATGTTCAGAAAATCTGGAAGAAAAAGATCTTCCCGTCTGGCCGATGTAGAATTGGTGACAATCATTACAATTTAATTTATAAACCCCTGTTTTGCTGTATGTGTCATTGTCTTTGTTAGTATTATTTATGTGTTTTCTAATGGTGTTGTTGGTTCTGTAGGCTACTTTATAATTGTGTTTCCTAAATGTGTTTGCAATTTTGTGTGTATTGGAATTGTAGTATGTAAGTGTTATGTATTTGCTGGGTTGTGTGCTGTTGGTATGATGTGTTTTACTTTTTGTGTTTAGGATTCGTTTGTGTAGTTTATTTATTAATTCGGGGTTGTATCCATTTTTGACTGCTATGTATTTGATTGTGTTTAATTCATCATGGTAGTCATGTGTGTTTAGGGGTGTTGAAGTGAGCCTATGGAGCATGTAGTTGAATGCTGCATGTTTGTGCTGATTTGGGTGGTTGGATGTGTTATGTATGACCATGTCTGATGTGGTGGGTTTTCTGTATATTTTGTATGTGTGTGTGTTGTTTGTTTTGGTGATTGTAAGGTCTAAGAAGTTTATGCTATTATTTAGTTCTATTTCAAGTGTGAATTTTAATTTATGGTGTATAGTGTTAATGTATTTGTGGAAATTTTTTATTTGTCTTTTGTTGCCGTTGTAAAGGAGTAAAATGTCATCAACATACCTGTGCCAATATATTATTTTATCGGTGTATTTGTTGTTGTTCAGTATGTGTTTCTGTTCTATGGTGTGTATAAATATTTCGGCTAGTATACCTGATATAGGGGAGCCCATGGGTAGTCCATCTGTTTGTGTGTAAAACATGTTGTGTGCAAAATAATTTTGATCTGTGATAATTTTAGTTAGATGGATGATCTCTTTTATGTGTGTTTCAGGTGTGTTATTTATTTTTAGTAATTGTTCTAATGTAGTTATGGTTTCTTTTATGGGGACATTGGTATATAGGTTTGTTATGTCAAATGAAGCAAGTGTGGAATTGTGGGGAATGTGTACATGTTGAGTTTTATTCACTAGATCTAAATTATTTTTGACAGTGGTGTTGTTTGTTAAATTTATGCTATTTCTGATTCATTTATCTAAATGTCTAGCTATTTTGTGTGCAGGTGCCTGTGTGTTGTTTATAAGTGGTCTGATGGGAATATTAGGTTTGTGTAATTTCGGTAGTGCATTTAGTGTAGGGGCGTTTGGTTTAATTTGTTTTAGATATTTGATGTTGTCAGGTGATACTATGTGTTTTGTGTTATTTAGGGTTTTGTTTATTAACATCACTAAATTAAATAAAGACCCCACCCCAAAATATCACAAACTGGAAAAATTAGACAGGCATAAAATTTTGTTTGTTTATTGTAAACTGTATTATGTTTGGAAGTATCCCAAAGTAAATTTAACATTAATCATGATAAGTCATGATGGATTTAATCATCAAACTTCAGTTTCTGTCAAAAACTGGCAGATTTGAGTAGTCAGTTGATAAAGGATGGTATTGTAAAAGCAACAATTCTTTCAGAATTATTTTATAACCCTGTCAGTCTGCAAATAACTATCACTCCTTTAGATCATCAGCAGATTTAAACTTTTCTTATTTGTGCTAGGAATGTATCATGTAAAACTGCTGGAAGTATGGTATACAAAGTTTCTATTATCCTTTTCAAGGTTGATGACCAAAACAAAAAGTACTAATTATAATTCATCATTGTAGCAGTTACACAGCAGTATACTAAACATCTCTTGGTTAATACCTGTACTCTGGTCAGGTAGCACACAATGAATCATTCAAAACAAGTACAATTCAGTGTCAATGTTTAGTGTTTATTAGTCACTGCTACCCATAGTGAATCATTTGTATTGTACATAACAAATAGTATTCTGACTGTACACGTTTTTCATCTGACAAGAATTTTATACTTAGGCAAACTCATTTAATGGTGTAACCTTCTGTAATATGTGCCAAACAAGTATTCATAAAATTAATATTTGTGTCAAATTGTGTTTTATTTATTTCAAACAAAATCTGTTTTGTGGACATAACTTTATGTCCAATACAATTATTATAATTATCTTGTTGATTCATTCTCTTTGTTCACTTATTAATTTAATAATATATATAAAACTTTCACATATGAACTTACTATTCGTTGTCACTTTCCCAAACGTTTCAAGGTGATGTACCTCTTCTTCAGTGGGAGTATACTGAATGTTGATTACAGAATAACCGTTACGGAATTAGGTGTGTGTGGTGGGGGTTGATGGTGGGAAGGGATTGGCGCTGAGGTTCGAATTGTGTGTATGGATCAGTGTATCGAATAGTGTATGTGATTTATAATGTAATTGTTCATTTAATATGTTGTTTGGTTGTAGTGTGTGATGTCTGTATATTTCAAATTGTTCAGCTGTGTTTAGTTTTCTACTTTTAGGTAAGTAGTGTAATATTTCCATGTTGTGTTCTATGTTTGTGTAACTGTGGTTTTCGTTATGTAAATGTGTGGCAAATGTGGAATGTATGTAGTTTGTGGTGAGGGCTTTTAAATGTTCAGAAAATCTGGAAGAAAAAGATCTTCCCGTCTGGCCGATGTAGAATTGGTGACAATCATTACAATTTAATTTATAAACCCCTGTTTTGCTGTATGTGTCATTGTCTTTGTTAGTATTATTTATGTGTTTTCTAATGGTGTTGTTGGTTCTGTAGGCTACTTTATAATTGTGTTTCCTAAATGTGTTTGCAATTTTGTGTGTATTGGAATTGTAGTATGTAAGTGTTATGTATTTGCTGGGTTGTGTGCTGTTGGTATGATGTGTTTTACTTTTTGTGTTTAGGATTCGTTTGTGTAGTTTATTTATTAATTCGGGGTTGTATCCATTTTTGACTGCTATGTATTTGATTGTGTTTAATTCATCATGGTAGTCATGTGTGTTTAGGGGTGTTGAAGTGAGCCTATGGAGCATGTAGTTGAATGCTGCATGTTTGTGCTGATTTGGGTGGTTGGATGTGTTATGTATGACCATGTCTGATGTGGTGGGTTTTCTGTATATTTTGTATGTGTGTGTGTTGTTTGTTTTGGTGATTGTAAGGTCTAAGAAGTTTATGCTATTATTTAGTTCTATTTCAAGTGTGAATTTTAATTTATGGTGTATAGTGTTAATGTATTTGTGGAAATTTTTTATTTGTCTTTTGTTGCCGTTGTAAAGGAGTAAAATGTCATCAACATACCTGTGCCAATATATTATTTTATCGGTGTATTTGTTGTTGTTCAGTATGTGTTTCTGTTCTATGGTGTGTATAAATATTTCGGCTAGTATACCTGATATAGGGGAGCCCATGGGTAGTCCATCTGTTTGTGTGTAAAACATGTTGTTGTGTGCAAAATAATTTTGATCTGTGATAATTTTAGTTAGATGGATGATCTCTTTTATGTGTGTTTCAGGTGTGTTATTTATTTTTAGTAATTGTTCTAATGTAGTTATGGTTTCTTTTATGGGGACATTGGTATATAGGTTTGTTATGTCAAATGAAGCAAGTGTGGAATTGTGGGGAATGTGTACATGTTGAGTTTTATTCACTAGATCTAAATTATTTTTGACAGTGGTGTTGTTTGTTAAATTTATGCTATTTCTGATTCATTTATCTAAATGTCTAGCTATTTTGTGTGCAGGTGCCTGTGTGTTGTTTATAAGTGGTCTGATGGGAATATTAGGTTTGTGTAATTTCGGTAGTGCATTTAGTGTAGGGGCGTTTGGTTTAATTTGTTTTAGATATTTGATGTTGTCAGGTGATACTATGTGTTTTGTGTTATTTAGGGTTTTGTTTATTAACATCACTAAATTAAATAAAGACCCCACCCCAAAATATCACAAACTGGAAAAATTAGACAGGCATAAAATTTTGTTTGTTTATTGTAAACTGTATTATGTTTGGAAGTATCCCAAAGTAAATTTAACATTAATCATGATAAGTCATGATGGATTTAATCATCAAACTTCAGTTTCTGTCAAAAACTGGCAGATTTGAGTAGTCACTTGATAAAGGATGATTTGTAAAAGCAACAATTCTTTCAGAATTATTTTATAACCCTGTCAGTCTGCAAATAACTATCACTCCTTTAGATCATCAGCAGATTTAAACTTTTCTTATTCATGTTAGGAATGTATTATGTAAAACTGCTGGAAATATGAAATACAAGGACAAATCGAACATTGTACGTTTTTATGTTAGGTACACTTTACAAAACCTTTTCATCAGATGTTCAAAAGAGCAAGCTTGTAATTTTTTTTATAAGACCCTTAGTAAAGTTTCTCAGCTCAGCAACTGGATGCTACTGGATGTTTTGTTTCTAGGATATGTTTTAAAAAGTAATGGAAACTTGCTACTTGAATTCTGTGTTTCTTCGACTTCTTATTCTAAAGTAATCTTTAAGGTTTACGGGATTCGAAGATAACTCTACTAGGAATAAATCTGCATCTTAATAAATCTGCATCTGTGCTACAGATAAGTATGGATTGGTCTAAGCCTAAATGGAAATTTTAAGAACAATTCAGAATACTGTGACTCTGGGAACACAAGTTGATAAAATGTAAAAAAGGGTGAAATAACTGTGGATAAACGCAGAATCCATGGTGTTAAAAGGTTTGAAGAAAAGTTCACCCTGAGTTATCTTGTCTTTTCCAATCAGTAGTAATATACCTAGAAGTTTTTCAGTGTAACAAGTTGGTTTCACCTTTTCTTAATTCTTAACCTCATATTATGAGTACAAATGTATGCTTACTTATAAGTAACTTTACTAATGAAAAGTCTTTTTAAATAAGAGCTCTCAGTTTCTCGACAGTTATTTTATGATGAGGTCGAAATGTTAAGGGTAACAATTGAAAATGTAATAACAAACAATTGAGTTTTTTACAAAACTATTAGTCCTGTAAAGAGAAGAACTTGTAAGAAATGAATATATGCAAGATGTGTCCATGTTAACAGCAAAGATGACTATTATTGAACCTCTGAGAACTGTCATATGATAATGGCATGACACTGTATCAGTTAGAATAATCAATAACTTATTAAGGCACACATAGTGTTACAACAACATTAATACATAGTGTTACTAATTTCACAATTCCACAATAGTTTTAACTATTGAATAGTGAAGATTGGATTTCAATATAGTAAGCGTACACATATTAATGTAGGTCGTTTCACAAAAAGTGAATGGAAAAGAAAAGAAATACACAATTTAAACTTTTTTAAACTGGAAACAAGAAATTCTTTAGAGTTAGTGTAATGTATTGTGTTACTGTAAGACAGAGCAGTGCTGTTAGTGTACTAATTAAGATGCATTAAATGTATAAATAAAGCTAAATGGCCTAATGAGTTATTCGTAGATGACATCATTAATCTTCTTGTTGATGGTGTACAAGCCTTTCCACAGTGGTTGCAAGTTCGAGCTGATTGCTTTCTTCCTGATCATGTTATAGAACTAAGCCTGGCAGCAGGTGTGAGCCCTGAAGAAATTGCAACTAGGGTGTACAGAGTCTTCATCTTTGTATTTGCCAAAATAAAGGTGTTCTGAGCCAGGTCATGTAAATTCAGGTTAAGCCAAACTGCTCATTAGACTTTGTTTAAATTTTAAAGATATAAAGTGTTGATAAAGATGTTTAGGACCATAATATAGTAAGGGTACACATATTAATGTAAAGCACGTTTCCATAAAAAGTGAATGGAAAAGAAAAGTTTAACACAATTTCAACTTTCTTAAACTGAAAACAAGAAATTCTTTTGAGTTAGTGTAACGTGTTGTGTTACTGTACGACAGAGCAGTGCTGTTAGTATACTAATTAAGATGCATTAAATGTATAAATAAAAGTAAATGACCTAATAAGATATTCTTAGATGTAGTAATTCAGGTTAGGTCAAATAGCTCATTAGACTTTGTCTAAATTTTAAAGATGTTTAGGACCGTACATTAAAAACATTGTTTGCACATATGAGTAGGAAGTAGATGTATTAATATAATGTTACCCAACAAGATCAGGAACAAATATGTAGGGGAGGGTGGGCCACAATGAGACAAAAACTACTAAAATATTTTTGTAATTTTTCTAACTGATTTTAAAGTATTAAAACCATTTTTTATGGAAACTTTGGTTCATTATACACATATTTCATATATTTTCAAGATATATATGTATGCACCAACAACTTTATGACCAATTTAAAAGTCGTCTGCAAGTGTCTCAATGTGGCCCATCAATGGGCCACAATGAGACATAGAAAATAATCAATACATTATTGCAAAATCATTTGTTTATTTGATTTAAATTCAATAAAAACATGAAGTGTTTATCATAACTGTGAAAAATAACATAAATATACAACTATTACACATAAACATACAATTACAGTATTACACATAAACATACATTAAATAATCAATAAATTTATGTAAAGAATAATTGATTATTAAAAATATAATAATAGTAATAATAATATAATAAACAATTGTTAAACATGAATATTAATTATCATTTGAATCAGATTAAGCTACATTTCATGTAGGTCGGGAATATGAGTTAACGAATGTTTATTAAATCAAAATTAAGTTCAAATTTATAAAAAGATTGCAATCTCTTTGTGGATCCTAAAAGTTTTGGAGTTGGCAGTAACATCTTTATATCTGGCACAGGAATTAATGCTATATCTGAAATATATAGCATTTGGAAAAGAAAAATAGCCTTCGTTCTTCACGCACTTTCTTAAAAAACTAACTTCTATGTCATCATTTTTGTCTTTTGAGCTGATAACCTTCGCAATATAAAAAATATCTCTAGCTCCCTTGAATTCTACCAGAACAAAATCATCTTGTTTTGGATCACAGTCAAGCTGTTGAAAACAACTAGGATTAACTTGTTCTTCTGGTGGTTGGTCTGTATCATCTGATGACTCGCTGCTTGATGAGATTTGTAGTTCATCTTCATTGTCAGATATTATAAATTCTTATTCTTGCTGTTGTTTCTTCTTGCAGAAAAACAGCTGCTTAGAAACATGAGATGATTTATGTTTCCGAGAATCTCTTTCATCCAGCTTCTTTTGAATTTTTTCTTTTTCAGGTGTATCAGTTGGGATGCAGCTGGAGGCTTTATTGTGACCTTTCCTAGCCCCTTTTCTCACACCAGCTTTAGGGAAGCCTTTGAAAATGTGTGGGCTGATAAATTTAGAATTGCCTTGATTAGGCTTACTGTCATCGCTGAACTGAATGGAAACACTTGTACATAATGGACTTGGCTCTTCACACTCTTCAACAATACTATCATGAACTATAGTGAGCTCGCTTCCATTGATTGAAACAGTTGCAGTTTCATTATCATAGTTACGATCAGTCACATAGATTGTCAGGAAATCACCTGTTGTAAATACTTCACTGTCAAATGGATATATCCCAGTTTTTTTAACCCTGCTTTGATATTGGATGGTGTCATAGAGCGTTCATGAGCCAGTCCAACACAGCTGCCAACCTGATAGATGGTCATTGGTATTCCAGGGTTACAAAGCATCCACAAGTCGACAGCAGCATTGTAATGTGCTTTAAATGAGTAAAACACACAGACATCAAGTGGTTGTAGTTTGTTACTACAGTGGGGTGGTAAAGTGACTATGGTCACACCGTTTTCTTTGGCAAGATTCAACGTTTCTATTGTCAAATGACTCTCATGGTTGTCATATATAAGAATGGTTGGATTATCTTTAGTAGAGCCACTATATTTAATGAAATGTCTCATGACTAAAGGGAATACTTCACTAGTCATCCATCCAGAGTTAGTAGCTAGTCCCAAAGTTCCTGGAGGAGCACCAGTGGTCATGTGTGCTTTAAAATTTTTTCGAGGAAAGACCATCGCTGGTGATAAAGTATTACCAGATGCACTTTTGATACAGCAGGTTGTGACCAGGATGCCTCGTTCCCCACTTGTGCACTGGCTAACTTGTTTAGAGCCTTTTGATGCTAACACTTTTTTTGGTCTCTACACTGTTGTTGTTGAAGTCTCATCTAAATTATAAATGGGACTTCCATCTGCAAATTTATCAGATCGACTAAGAGTATTTTTCAAGTTTTCAAAAAACTTACTGACATTGTGTTCATTAAATGAAGTAGCACGCGAGATACTACAGCCTTAAAGGCTGGCGAATACTTAATTCAGGATGCCGTTTTAGGAAGCCCTGCATCCAGTCAATTCCAGCTTTTTTATTGACCTCCCAAGAATCTGGTGTCTTATTATTATTTAATTTACCCATTTCATAAGCTAATTCTCTGAAATCCTTTGTAGACTTTCCATAGCACATATTTGAGCACTGAATCATGTATTCTGATAAAGACTTCTCTTCAGCCATGCTGAAAACTAGTCGGCTTTGATATTTAGGGGCCATTCTAACATTTCCTTCAGGATTTAACTGTTCCTTTTTTTACATATCTTTGTAGTGTTTGAAATTTCAAGCCATTTTCGGCTGCAGCTTGCCGTAGAGACAACTTCTTCATTGACTCCAACCAAAACAGCTTGCACTGCCCTTCTCATTGCTTCTTCAGTGAATGATCCCTTGTCTGTTTTCCTCTTCCTTCCCCTTGACATGTTGGATCTAAAACAGAAAACAGGACCAACCATTTTAAATTTGGAAACTTACGCTGTCTGCTAATTTTGAAACTGTTACATTTACAAAAATGTTAACAGAATTTTATAATTAGTTAAATTTTGGGTAACTTTTTTAGATTCAGTTAAATATGGTAGTAAATTATAAAAAAAATTGCCAACTTAAAATTATAGATAATATTTTTAATGTCAAGATATCATAAATTAAAGGTGTATATAGGCAAATAGCGTGAAAACAAACTATATAAATTGAGTCATTAAAATCTGGGCCACAATGGGACACCCGGGCCACAATAAGACATGTCCCACTGTGGCCCACAAATGCATGTCTCATTGTGGCCCACAAATCACACCATAACAAATATTAACCTCGTCAACTACTAAAATAACACATAAAACAGTGTAAGTATGCTAAATTTGTAAGAAATTAATATGCTTTTCAATTGTATATTTGACTTACCTGTACTATTCAGTGTACTACTGGAAAACACTAGATGAAAAACTATATAAAAATAACTTCAGATCTTGATTAGTAAACAAACTGTAATTCCTCTTGCATAAATGCTGTCAGCCAGTTGCAAAATGGTATTGTGGGTAGGCAGTAACTTCTAAAATTAACACACAGAGTGCAGTAGCAGTCCATCTATTGAAACAAAATAAACTTCCAATGTCTCACTGTGGCCCACGTCTCATTGTGGCCCACCCTCCCCTATATTAAATTAAGTAGTTAGTGAACTTAAAACCTGCAGTAGAAACTCCAGTTTTTATAAAACAAATAGGGAGAGAATTGAAGATTTCTTGTTTGGAAATGTTATATCTGTTTTCTTCGCAAGTAACTAAAATATTGTTAATGGCCTTTTTTTTAAGAGTATGAAAAAACAATAGATACTGTACTTGAAAAAAGGTGAATTTTATTGGTACATACTAAAGTATAGAGTCCTATTTGTTTCTATTGATTAACAAAGGTCCGTACTGTAATAATTTTGTGTGTAATATACAACCATTCTTTAATATGTTTACGAGATTCTCCAATTTTATTTGCATTAATTCAGACCGTAGTAATTGGAACTACGTTTTAATTCCGGTACTTCGAATAAATACAACCTTTAATGTTATATACAGCCTTTTACCCATACAATAACTTAATATACACTAACAAAGGAAATTTTTGTTAAGTCTAATTAATTTTAAAAATCTAAATGGTTAAGTTAGATTGTTAAACGTAGACACAACCCTCAAAAATCGTCTCTGTACCGTAATTATGTGCGATAAATGGAAAGTAATTACTGTACTTGCAATAAATACACCCTTTTAATGTACACTAACAAAGTAAATTTTATTTAAGTTACATTGTCGTACATAACCTCCATAACCTGCCATTAGTTACTTGTGAAGAAAACATATGTAGTACAAATCAGGACCCGAAAATTTGTACAACGTGGAGACGAAAGTTGCCGCCGTACGAAAAGAATCTAGGAGTCTTTCACTGTTTCCTGCGGCCAAAGCAACTTCCGTGTCCACGTTTGTATTTTTTTCCCGTGTTCGATGTGTACTAGAACTGTTTTCTTCACAAGTAACTAATGCCAGTTTATGGGGGTTATGTAGACAATGTAACTTAAATAAAATTTACTTTGTTAGTGTACAATAAAAGGGTGTATTTACTGGAAGTACAGAAATAATTTTCCATTTATCGCACATAATTACGGTACACAGACGATTTTT
Source organism: Magicicada septendecula (assembly GCA_034769895.1). Lineage (NCBI taxonomy): Eukaryota > Metazoa > Arthropoda > Insecta > Hemiptera > Cicadidae > Magicicada > Magicicada septendecula. The sequence continues at coordinate 410,562,902 of CM068369.1, read as the reverse complement.
GGAGGTTGTGTCTACGTTTAACAATGCAATTTAACCTTTTAGATTTTTAAAATTAATTAGATTTAACAAAAATTTCCTTTGTTAGTGTACATTAAATTATTGTATGCATACAAGGCTGCTCGTAGCTCGTAGCTAATGACGGGACGGGGCTCAAGGCCCCTGCATGGTAGCAGTGCCCGGAGTGACTCCTCCGATGACTGCAAGTAGGTCGGGCTCTCTCAAGGACTTTAGGTAAAACAAGGTCAAGTGGGTGGGATGGGGTGCTCCTTTTGCAGTTGGGTAGGGGAGAGGATCTCACAAGTGAGGTGCTCAGCCTACAAGGCTGCTGTACATAACATTAAAGGCTGTATTTATTCGAAGTACCGGAATTAAAACCTAGTTCCAATTTAGAACGTAGACCTATAACCTATTTGCATATTTTATTGGGGTTTATTGGCACATATTTTATTAAAAGGGTGTATTTATTGGAAGTACAGAAATTATTTTCCATTTATCGCACATAATTACGGTACACAGACGATTTTTGGAGGTTGTGTCTACGTTTAACAATGCAACTTAACCTTTTAGATTTTTAAAATTAATTAGATTTAACAAAAATTTCCTTTGTTAGTGTACATTCAAAGGCTGTATTTATTGTATGGATAAAAGGCTGTATATACATTAAAGGCTGTATTTATTCGAATTAAAACCTGTCGGTACTTCCAATTTAGAACGTATAACCTAGTAGGCTACGTTATTCGTACATACAGTATTTTATTGGAGTTTATTGGTACATATTTTATTAAAAGGGTGTATTTATTGGAAGTACAGAAATTAGTTTCCATTTATCGCACATAATTACGGTACAGAGACGATTTTGGGAGGTTGTGTCTACGTTTAATTATCTAACTTAACCTTTTAGATTTTTAAAATTAATTAGACTTGTAGGGGTGTGCATGGCAGAACTACTTGTGCACCCACTTTATAATCATATTTTTGGTAACACTGAGAACTTTAAGCCTTCTTTTATGCTTAAACAAATTATATATACACTTAATTATAGAAAAGCAAAAAGCAAATATGTAATTCAAAAGACTAATTTGCTCTAATAAACACATGCTGAAGTTAAAAACAAAAGAGTTTTTACTTGCCTAACTAATCATTAGTTACTAATGTGACAGTTGGAGCTGCTTTTTCTGCAAAAGCTGGGGTATGTTGGATTCAAGAGTGGTTAAATTAAGTCATAAATCTGAGTGTGCGTCAAGTCTATTTGTGTGCTTGCTTTTCACTTGAGATGAAAATCCCATTTCACTCAAGAATGAGGTGGTGAATGGGATGAGCAACTCCGAAAGTTCAGGATATTCATCTCTTAAAGATATCCAGAACTTTGTTAAGTCAGAATCTAAAAGTTTATGGATTTTGTTGTCCATGACATGTCTCATGTTATCACTAACTATACAAAATAATTTACTAAAAATTTAGTTTTAATCCCAGCATCACAGATGATATCACACAATTGCTCATTTAGTTTTACTGCAACATGTTAGAACTTTCAAAATACAAGAATGGGTCTTGAATCCAATTGAATTCACTGTATCCCTCTGGGAAGCAACTTTCAATCTGGTTATAGAGAGTTAAACATCAGAGCTGGTAAAAAACAATGGTAGAGCATGAATAACAAAAATGTACAGTTTAGACTATGTACAAAACAGGTTGAATTTAAATTGTTAAAATGATATATCTTAGTTATTTACATGTAGTAGCTTTTTAAGACACAGTAAATAAATTTCCGAACCTGACTTTGCAACCCACCAAATGCCCTCTCGGGACCCTGCAGTGGCTCATGCCCAATAGGTTAAGAAATGCTGAACTAAAGGCATGTTTGTGGAGTGAAACATAAAAGATAACCCAGACTTCTAAAATGCTCTTAGTGAAATGGGATTTTCAGGAGTAACAACACACTATTTGGTTAACAAGCACATTTTACTAATATTCTAATACCAAGTCAATTAGATAGCTTAAATGTGTAGTACTCTATGTGATGCTGATCACATACTGTTAATCAGCAGCACTGCAGAATATTCTAGAGCCACACTCTTGGCATTCATCTGGAACTTTATCACATTAGCCTGATAATTAGGATGTTGCCACCAGCTGAGTTTTAGAAAGTTGGTGTAGTAGGTTGTGCATTCATATAGGATGATATTAGACAGCAGTTTTTAATAAAAGTGACAAATGATCAATTGTTTACTTGTGTTGTAAACTATTGTGATTTTTTTATTACTGTTTGTAGGCTATACAGTGTGTCCTGGATAATTATATAAAGAGAACTGTTGTAATATAAGTGTGTTTGTTTTAGCAATTGAGAGTATCTGGTATTCAGTAATTCATTCCACTGTTTTAAGTTCATAATTCTTGTCACTGGTTGTAAGAATATTATTCTCATTAATTTTCCAATTCTATGAAGTCTTCAGTAGTTTTACCACGATGAGACTCAACTTTATCACTGAAGATGCCACATCACTGAATGAGCAAAACTTTTCTTTAATAATCTCAACAAAGCATGGTTATCAGCTGAAAAAAAGTTTTAGTATTAAAAGTTTTGATCACGCAAATCTATAAGGGATACTAAAAAGAAATAACATAATAATTGTATTGGACATAAAGTTATGTCCACAAAACAGATTTTGTTTGAAATAAATAAAACACAATTTGACACAAATATTAATTTTATGAATACTTGTTTGGCACATATTACAGAAGGTTACACCATTAAATGAGTTTGCCTAAGTATAAAATTCTTGTCAGATGAAAAACGTGTACAGTCAGAATACTATTTGTTATGTACAATACAAATGATTCACTATGGGTAGCAGTGACACATAAACACTAGACATTGACACTGAATTGTACTTGTTTTGAATGATTCATTGTGTCCTACCTGACCAGAGTACAGGTATTAACCAAGAGATGTTTAGTATACTGCTGTGTAACTGCTACAATGATGAATTATAAGTAGTACTTTTTGTTTTGGTCATCAACCTTGAAAAGGATAATAGAAACTTTGTATACCATGCTTCCAGCAGTTTTACATGATACATTCCTAGCACAAATAAGAAAAGTTTAAATCTGCTGATGATCTAAAGGAGTGATAGTTATTTGCAGACTGACAGGGTTATAAAATAATTCTGAAAGAATTGTTGCTTTTACAATACCATCCTTTATCAAGTGGCTACTCAAATCTACCAGCTTTTCACAGAAACTGAAGTTTGATTATTAGATTCTTCATGATGACCTACTGATGCTCCAAACATTTCAAGGATTCTCCTAGCCTTAAAAAACTAGACTGGCCTCATTGATTGACATGATTAATGTTAAATTTACTTTGGGATACTTCCAAACATAATACAGTTTAAAATCAACAAAAAAAATTGTATTTATAATTTTTCCAGAACTGTATACACATAATTTGATCTGAATAGAACGTGTATTAAACAATACTATTTGATGCAAATAATTAAAATATCGGTGTGGAGAACCATACATGACTTCCATGTTTTAAGATTTATATTTAAAATCGTTTTAGAAATGAAATATTTCTACAGAAACTACTTCTATCTTCAGCCTCAACCACAGAATTGTGGTCACTAACATCTACCACCTCACATTAGCGCACTTGATTTTCACTGATGATGGCAGTCGATGGCACTTCCGAAACGTCTGGTTTTGCAGAATACATTGGACCACGGCCAAACAGCCTGGAAAGGAATTTTATCAACAAACTACTTCATCGTTGCCGATAATGTAGTACACATATAAAAAATTATCCCCTCCCCTTCACCTATCATTTTAAATTATAGAAAATTGTCCCCTCCCTCTTCAACTTCCCCCTACCCCTTTTCATTTATCGATATTTCATCTACCTTTCTAGAGTGGATTATTATGACCTTTTCAGGATACTTTATTTATCAAAATTAAGTACTTTACTCTTGTTAAAACATAAAACGTTGCAGGTAAACTACCCCTTCTCCTTAACCGATCTTCACCAAAATCAACAGACCTTGAGTCCTCTACAATATGCAAAAAATTATTTGAATTTGCGGCAATTATCATTCGCCATAGACAAAATTCTATACACAGACATCTTTCAAAAAATTACTTCTTTATGTATTGAGGGTAGTACAATCAGAATCAGCCCTTATCTCGAACACGATTTTTTTCGCCATCCATTTCCTTATGGAACATGGAAGTAAAAACAATATCCTTCTTTTTATAATATGTATTGCACATGTTTTCTAACTCGGGACACTAATTATTAGATAAAATGTTTACCTTCATTTAAGCCAGCTTCCACTCACTGTGTTCTTTCTCAGAGGCCATAACATGTTTTTTTTTTAACGTTGCTGAACATAAATTGATGTTGAATTAAAAATAAAGTAAAGGATTAGCACCTGAATTTTGCAACGTGCAAGTTGAAGAATCTATTTAATTATTGCACTTAACTTGATATAAGTACTGATTACATTTCAGGATTATTATTTTCAGAAATAATGTTATGTAAACCAGATTTCCCCATATAAAGTTAATTAAAATTCTTTAACGCATAGCATTCCAGGCCTTTATGGTAGTAGATTTGTATTACTAAATTTGAATTTATACAAATAATTCTCTTTGATTAACCAGAGTTACACACACAAACTTAAGGCTAGGAGAATCCTTGAAATGTTTGGAGCATCACTAGGTCATCATGATGGATCTAATAATCAAACTTCAGTTTCTGTGAAAAGCTGGCAGATTTGAGTAGCCACTTGATAAAGGATGGTATTGTAAAAGCAACAATTCTTTCAGAATTATTTTATAACCCTGTCAGTCTGCAAATAACTATCACTCCTTTAGATCATCAGCAGATTTAAACTTTTCTTATTCGTGCTAGGAATGTATCATGTAAAACTGCTGGAAATATGGAATACAAGAACAAATCAAACATTGTACATTGTTTGATCCAAGAAATTTAAAAAAAAAACTTGTAAACTCTGAAAACATTTGTTCTAATACAGAATTCAAATTAAATAAAGAAAAAAAGGAATTGTGTGCGTGCTAGTGTGTGTGTTTTAATGGAGACATCTTTGCCCTTGCTCCTCAACCACTTTCAGAAAGTGAACAGACAGAACAATGCCTGACCTGCAAATGGTCTTGAAACATACTTGTGATCTTGCAAAAGAAGATCAGTCCTCTGTGTGTTTTAATGATAATTAGTTAATCAATGGACATGTCATGGTCAACAAAATCCACGAATTTACAAACGAATAATGAAAACACAGAGATTAAAAACTAATAAGAAATCATTAAATAGACATAAAGAAACAAATTAGTAAAATTTATTAATGAATCAAAGGAATTCAGAAATTCAACTGATAATCACACATTAGTACATAGTGTTACTAATTTCACAAGTCCACAAAATTTGTAATTATTAAATTCCACTCTAACCCATTATTAATACTTAATCATTTGCGTGTTAACAGAAACTGCACATTGCTTTTTATTGCATTATGTTGAAAAAAGGATTTTAATGTACTTGTTTGGTTATACGTTAGATTGTACTGGGTTCTAAATTGGAAGTAGAATTCTTGAAAAGAACAAATCCATAATATTTTTACCATGTGGGGCGCATTCCTTGAAACATGTGGGTGTTAATGCTGCAAAACTCAATGCAGATGTGATGACATTTTTCGGGCATGTTGCAAGTCTTTACTCATTTTTCTCTAGCAGCCCTAGAGAAAAATGTTGGGAAGTTTTGAAAAAGCACATTCCTTTATCACTGCAGAGCTTCCCTGAAACAAGATGAAGTGAGAGGATCCAAGCTATCAAACCGATAGTTAAGCACTACCCAGGAGTACTTAAATTGTTGGATATACTTTAGAAGAGATGTCTTCTAGTCTAACTCCCTCTGCCTACAACATCATATTAGGGTTTAAGAAATATTTCAATTCCACAAAGAGCTTAATGTTGGCATCATTTTGGTTCAAAGTGCTTTCATATATTGACTAAAAAAATGTTGTTATTCAAAGCAAAGGAATCACACTCGTTGAAATAACTCTAGTGGAAGATTTGCTGACAGAATTGAAATTGTTGCGTGATAACCCAGACAGCATAATTGAAGAACCAAACTTAATTGCAAAAGAACTAATAAAAGTTCCTCCTGAATCTCCCAAAAGGTGGAAAAAAGTACAGATCAATCCAATAGTGATTTTTCAGTAAACAAAGATCAAGAAAATAAATTTAAAACCTCAGTCATGTAGGCCTACCCAGTATTAGAGTTTGTAATGGGCAACATAAAAACACGATTCACTGCAATTAGTTCAATTCGTGACTTGTTTCCACCAGTATTGAACTTTACGGACATGGAAAATGATGAATTAGAATTGAAAGTAAAATTTCTCATTAGCAAGTTTAAAAAGGAATTGGCAATGGATCTATTTGAAGAAATATTACACTTGAAGAACATTTATAAAACAGAGTTTGAATCAGAAAACAATCCACTAAGCCTACTCCAAAAACCTTCAAACTGTATTTGTGAACTTCTGTCTTGCCTATAGGCTTTTCTGTACTATTCCAGTTACAGTTTCGTCTCCTGAAAAATCTTTGAGCAGTATAGCGAATTCACTGAAAACTTGGCAGAGAAGCACTACCTACCAAGAAAGGCTTAATAATTTGGCAATTTTAGCTATTACAAATGAATTGGCTAACAGTATTCAACTCTAACCCATTATTAATACTTAATCATTTGGGTGTTAACAGAAACTGCACATTGCTTTTTATTGCATTATGTTGAAAAAAGGATTTTAATGTACTTGTTTGGTTATAGGCCTACGTTAGATTGTACTGTGTTCTAAATTGGAAGTAGGTTTTAATTCCGGTACTTCGAATAAATACAGCCTTTTATCCATACAATAAATACAGCCTTTGAATGTACACTAAGTAAGGAAATGTTTGTTAAGTCTAATTAATTTTAAAAATCTAAAAGGTTAATTTAGATAATTAAACGTTGACACACCCTCCCAAAATCGTCTCTGTACCGTAATTATGTGCGATAAATGGAAACTAATTTCTGTACTTCCAATAAATACACCCTTTTAATAAAATATGTGCCAGTAAACCCCAATAAAATATGCACCAATAACGAAGCCTACTATCTAAGTTAGATAATTAAACGTAGACACAACCTCCCAAAAACGTCTCTGTACCGTAATTATGTGCGATAAATGGAAACTAATTTCTGTACTTCCAATAAATACACCCTTTTAATAAAATATGTACCAATAAACTCCAATAAAATACTGTATGTACGAATAACGTAGCCTACTAGGTTATACGTTCTAAATTGGAAGTACGGATAGGTTTTAATTCGAATAAATACAGCCTTTAATGTATATACAGCCTTTTATCCATACAATAAATACAGCCTTTGAATGTACACTAACAAGGAAATTTTTGTTAAATCTAATTAATTTTAAAAATCTAAAAGGTTAAGTTACATTGTTAAACGTAGACACAACCTCCAAAAATCGTCTGTGTACCGTAATTATGTGCAATAAATGGAAACTAATTTCTGTACTTCCAATAAATACACCCTTTTAATAAAATATGTGCCAATACTCTGAATTCAAATTAAATAAAGAAAAAAGGAATTGTGTGTGTGTGTGTGTGTGTGTGTGTGTGTGTGTGTGTGTGTGTGTGTGTGTGTGTGTGTGTGTGTGTGTGTGTGTGTGTGTGTGTGTGTGTGTGTGTGTGTGTGTGTGTGTGTGTGTGTGTGTGTGTGTGTGTGTGTGTGTGTGTGTGTGTGTGTGTTTTCTGTGGTTGAGGCTGAAGATAGAAGTAGTTTTTGTAGAAATATTTCATTTCTAAAACGATTTTAAATATAAATCTTAAAACATGGAAGTCATGTATGGTTCTCCACACCGATATTTTAATTATTTGCATCAAATAGTATTGTTTAATACACGTTCTATCCAGATCAAATTGTGTGTATACAGTTCTGGAAAAATTAGAAATACAATTTTTTTTGTTTATTTTAAACTGTATTATGTTTGGAAGTATCCCAAAGTAAATTTAACATTAATCATGTCAATCAATGAGGCCAGTCTAGTTTTTTAAGGCTAGGAGAATCCTTGAAATGTTTGGAGCATCAGTAGGTCATCATGAAGAATCTAATAATCAAACTTCAGTTTCTGTGAAAAGCTGGTAGATATGAGTAGCCACTTGATAAAGGATGGTATTGTAAAAGCAACAATTCTTTCAGAATTATTTTATAACCCTGTCAGTCTGCAAATAACTATCACTCCTTTAGATCATCAGCAGATTTAAACTTTTCTTATTTGTGCTAGGAATGTATCATGTAAAACTGCTGGAAGCATGGTATACAAAGTTTCTATTATCCTTTTCAAGGTTGATGACCAAAACAAAAAGTACTACTTATAATTCATCATTGTAGCAGTTACACAGCAGTATACTAAACATCTCTTGGTTAATACCTGTACTCTGGTCAGGTAGGACACAATGAATCATTCAAAACAAGTACAATTCAGTGTCAATGTCTAGTGTTTATGTGTCACTGCTACCCATAGTGAATCATTTGTATTGTACATAACAAATAGTATTCTGACTGTACACGTTTTTCATCTGACAAGAATTTTATACTTAGGCAAACTCATTTAATGGTGTAACCTTCTGTAATATGTGCCAAACAAGTATTCATAAAATTAATATTTGTGTCAAATTGTGTTTTATTTATTTCAAACAAAATCTGTTTTGTGGACATAACTTTATGTCCAATACAATTATTATGTTATTTCTTTTTAGTATCCCTTATAGATTTGCGTGATCAAAACTTTTAATACTAAAACTTTTTTTCAGCTGATAACCATGCTTTGTTGAGATTATTAAAGAAAAGTTTTGCTCATTCAGTGATGTGGCATCTTCAGTGATAAAGTTGAGTCTCATCGTGGTAAAACTACTGAAGACTTCATAGAATTGGAAAATTAATGAGAATAATATTCTTACAACCAGTGACAAGAATTATGAACTTAAAACAGTGGAATGAATTACTGAATACCAGATACTCTCAATTGCTAAAACAAACACACTTATATTACAACAGTTCTCTTTATATAATTATCCAGGACACACTGTATAGCCTACAAACAGTAATAAAAAAATCACAATAGTTTACAACACAAGTAAACAATTGATCATTTGTCACTTTTATTAAAAACTGCTGTCTAATATCATCCTATATGAATGCACAACCTACTACACCAACTTTCTAAAACTCAGCTGGTGGCAACATCCTAATTATCAGGCTAATGTGATAAAGTTCCAGATGAATGCCAAGAGTGTGGCTCTAGAATATTCTGCAGTGCTGCTGATTAACAGTATGTGATCAGCATCACATAGAGTACTACACATTTAAGCTATCTAATTGACTTGGTATTAGAATATTAGTAAAATGTGCTTGTTAACCAAATAGTGTGTTGTTACTCCTGAAAATCCCATTTCACTAAGAGCATTTTAGAAGTCTGGGTTATCTTTTATGTTTCACTCCACAAACATGCCTTTAGTTCAGCATTTCTTAACCTATTGGGCATGAGCCACTGCAGGGTCCCGAGAGGGCATTTGGTGGGTTGCAAAGTCAGGTTCGGAAATTTATTTACTGTGTCTTAAAAAGCTACTACATGTAAATAACTAAGATATATCATTTTAACAATTTAAATTCAACCTGTTTTGTACATAGTCTAAACTGTACATTTTTGTTATTCATGCTCTACCATTGTTTTTTACCAGCTCTGATGTTTAACTCTCTATAACCAGATTGAAAGTTGCTTCCCAGAGGGATACAGTGAATTCAATTGGATTCAAGACCCATTCTTGTATTTTGAAAGTTCTAACATGTTGCAGTAAAACTAAATGAGCAATTGTGTGATATCATCTGTGATGCTGGGATTAAAACTAAATTTTTAGTAAATTATTTTGTATAGTTAGTGATAACATGAGACATGTCATGGACAACAAAATCCATAAACTTTTAGATTCTGACTTAACAAAGTTCTGGATATCTTTAAGAGATGAATATCCTGAACTTTCGGAGTTGCTCATCCCATTCACCACCTCATTCTTGAGTGAAATGGGATTTTCATCTCAAGTGAAAAGCAAGCACACAAATAGACTTGACGCACACTCAGATTTATGACTTAATTTAACCACTCTTGAATCCAACATACCCCAGCTTTTGCAGAAAAAGCAGCTCCAACTGTCACATTAGTAACTAATGATTAGTTAGGCAAGTAAAAACTCTTTTGTTTTTAACTTCAGCATGTGTTTATTAGAGCAAATTAGTCTTTTGAATTACATATTTGCTTTTTGCTTTTCTATAATTAAGTGTATATATAATTTGTTTAAGCATAAAAGAAGGCTTAAAGTTCTCAGTGTTACCAAAAATATGATTATAAAGTGGGTGCACAAGTAGTTCTGCCATGCACACCCCTACAAGTCTAATTAATTTTAAAAATCTAAAAGGTTAAGTTAGATAATTAAACGTAGACACAACCTCCCAAAATCGTCTCTGTACCGTAATTATGTGCGATAAATGGAAACTAATTTCTGTACTTCCAATAAATACACCCTTTTAATAAAATATGTACCAATAAACTCCAATAAAATACTGTATGTACGAATAACGTAGCCTACTAGGTTATACGTTCTAAATTGGAAGTACCGATAGGTTTTAATTCGAATAAATACAGCCTTTTATCCATACAATAAATACAGCCTTTGAATGTACACTAACAAAGGAAATTTTTGTTAAATCTAATTAATTTTAAAAATCTAAAAGGTTAAGTTGCATTGTTAAACGTAGACACAACCTCCAAAAATCGTCTGTGTACCGTAATTATGTGCGATAAATGGAAAATAATTTCTGTACTTCCAATAAATACACCCTTTTAATAAAATATGTACCAATAAACTCCAATAAAATACTGTATGTACGAATAACGTAGCCTACTAGGTTATACGTTCTAAATTGGAAGTACCGATAGGTTTTAATTCGAATAAATACAGCCTTTTATCCATACAATAAATACAGCCTTTGAATGTACACTAACAAAGGAAATTTTTGTTAAATCTAATTAATTTTAAAAATCTAAAAGGTTAAGTTGCATTGTTAAACGTAGACACAACCTCCAAAAATCGTCTGTGTACCGTAATTATGTGCGATAAATGGAAAATAATTTCTGTACTTCCAATAAATACACCCTTTTAATAAAATATGTGCCAATAAACCCCAATAAAATATGCAAATAGGTTATAGGTCTACGTTCTAAATTGGAACTAGGTTTTAATTCCGGTACTTCGAATAAATACAGCCTTGTATGCATACAATAATTTAATGTACACTAACAAAGGAAATTTTTGTTAAATCTAATTAATTTTAAAAATCTAAAAGGTTAAATTGCATTGTTAAACGTAGACACAACCTCCAAAAATCGTCTGTGTACCGTAATTATGTGCGATAAATGGAAAATTATTTCTGTACTTCCAGTAAATACACCCTTTTATTGTACACTAACAAAGTAAATTTTATTTAAGTTACATTGTCTACATAACCCCCATAAACTGGCATTAGTTACTTGTGAAGAAAACAGTTCTAGTACACATCGAACACGGAAAAAAAATACAAACGTGGAGACGGAAGTTGTCTTTGGCCGCAGGAAAGACCGAATCTAGATCCGTATTCTGTGATTTGATGTAACGAAAAAAACGGGCACTGTTATCAAATTGGCTATGGCCATCAAAACTATGCAGTATGCTATTGGTAAAACAGAATTGGGATAAACAAACGCATTTCGTCTGTAACTATAAATTTATTCGTACCATGGGAAAGTGAATACCACTAGAAAACTAAACGTCATATCGAAAAAATCTAACGGAACTCCGAATGCTCATGGTCTTCCACTTTATGATAGCCATTCCTTACTATGCATGTGTGTAATTAGTTATAATTTTATCATAACCTACAAACTGAAAATAAAACATTTGTACATTCATTTAGGCCTATATTGATTTCTTTAAGTTTATTTTACCCAAAATTTAGTAACATGAAATTATGTTACCAAACAACATGGTGGCAGTGAATGTGTTTTTTTGTATTCCATAGTATCTCCAGTTTGAATTGTGCTCATTTGTCGTTCTGATTTTTTTGTTAAGTGTTACTTGTTGACATTAGAATAGTTTAGCTGTAAACAATTCGTGGTAGTGTGCGTGATAAGTCGTGTTTTCTAGTGAAAAGGAGATTAATAATTTGTATGTAGTAAGCTTCCTGCTACTTTGCCTGTTCTTGTTTTAACAGATACAAACGATTAGTTCACACGTGCGGTTGAAAAATTCGCATTCTATTATTCATCATATAAAGTCGATTGTTATTTTCACAGGTGAACTCTAATTTTAATAACAGTAAAAAAACTTATAATTATCTTCCGTGTAAAATTAGCTGCAATGAACATTTTGCTACGAGATTTGCATAAGAGAGCATTTATTGGAAATTACACATTGTAAGTTCACTAAGTTTGAAATTACTTTAGGCCTAACTTCGATATTTTTGTTTGCGAGCAGAATTAAAGTACATGAAATGTGACTGAAATTTATATAATCATACAATGTTCCATATATATTACCGAGTTTTTGTAAGACGGTTCGTGAAATGTTGTTTTTACAATTAATTTTATTTAGTAATTGCTCACTGGAGTATAAAGTTTATTATGAGCAGTGAAATGCGTCTCTATTGCAAATTAATCTCTACACAGCAGTCATAACCGACAACACTGTGGATAGTTTAAAAGTATAATTTTAACAACCATTTTTGTTGTCACGAACCACAAACACATTCGAAGTAGTCTGTCCATTTCATTCTTTTTATTTAAATGTCTTTTGACCGTATTGTTTGTAATTTGGTGATTACTGCAAAAATATTTTCACATAATTATTTAGAATTTATAATCTAAGTGACGCTTCCTAAACTTAAAAATGGTAGTAAACTAATCAGTACGAAAGAATACTATCATGTTGTTATATTTTTTTAATTGTAGACTGTACTTTAAATTTTACAAAAAAATAAATTATTTTCCCATGTTTAGTGGCTGTCAACATAGTAAGTGCTATGTTGATTATAATGTCAAGTATCTGTACTAGGCATGATTCACAGAGATGAAGAGTTTTGGAAATAAATGATAGTAAAAAATAAATTGTCTCAGTAAACAGGCAAATTACAGAATCAGGATAGAAACATTTTGTTACCGGTATTAAATATTTTATAGTACCTATTAAAATTGGTTACCATACAACCACAGCTTGAAGTATATTTTAATCCAACTTGATGGAAACATTTAATAACAATAAAAGATTATCAAAACAACAGTTGATAAATAATAAATATTATGGTGCTTTAGAATCCATATTGTAAAATAAAAACTATAAATGCAGATTGTCCATAGGAATTATATTATTTATAGTGGCAATGTTTGTCATTTGCTCAGTACTGATACAGTAAGTTATGTATCAGGACTTGCCTCCCCTCCTAAAATTGTAGTTACATATTCCATCAAATGTTTTTTCTATAATTTATAAAAGATTCATTCGATGGAAACTAATAAGTATGATTTGAGGTGCTTTTACCAACATCAGTTACATGATAACTTTTACTATTTTACTGAAGTCTAAAACAGGACAACATGTATCAATATATGAAGAGCACAGGGGAAAAAGGATGAATGTCCACTTGCCGTCATTCTGAGAAAAACAGATTTTTAATTCAGAAACGCTACATCTAATTTACAAATAATTTTTTGTGACTGGTGAGTATATCACCAGTTTACTGATATATTAGGCAATGAACTATTAATAATACAAAAACATTAAAATTAATTTACAAACTACAAAACATAAAAATAATTATTAATTACGAAGAGCACAGGGGAAAAAGGATGAACGTCCACTTGCCGTCATTCTGAGAAAAACAGATTTTTAATTCAGAAACGCTACATCTAATTTACAAATAATTTTTTGTGACTGGTGAGTATATTACCAGTTTACTGATATATTAGGCAATGAACTATTAATAATACAAAAACATTAAAATTAATTTACAAACTACAAAACATAAAAATAATAATAAAAAAAAATATATTAATTATCACTGACGACAGTCCACTGAACACTAAATAGAAAAACCTTAATTCTAATGATTTATATAACTTGAATTTAACGAAATGAGAATCTACTTGTATCAAAAATAATTATTTTATTCTATGAAAACATTTTTAAAAATATGAAAAGTATTTAAATATTTAAAACTACAAAAAACAATTTATAAAACCTATTAGGTAAATTTCTTAACCACTTCTGTCTACCGATTTTCAAATGGTATGTTCACGAAGAATTCTTGTGCTTCTTCTCTGCAGAATGTTTTTAAATGCTGCAAATCTTCGTACTTAGCTCGGGAAATTGGCAGCTTACCCTCGTAAGCCAAAAGCGGTAGATGAAATTGTCCTTCCGGTAAGGCTGGCACTTTTCTTTTTGGTGGTAGAATTACAGTTTGCGTACTGTGTCCATTGTACGTATCGCGATGTATAATCATTCGAGGATGCTGTTCAGTAACACTCAATTCCCTAATAGGCCGGCTAGCGAATGGGCATTTTTTGAAGTATATTTGAGATAGAAAGTTTGTCCAAGATCTAAATATCAGTTGATCGTCACATGGAATAACTTTGTATGGACCTGGTTTTTTCCTGGCATCTTTGATGACAATGTTCCACTCATTAGGCAATTCAACTAATGATTTTTGATTAATAATTCCCATGTTTCGGTCACACTCAAGATATGAGTGTCCACGGATAGGGAATATTACCCGAACAGTTTTTAGTCGCTTGACTTGGTGAACAATATAATGCAACATTCTGAAAATCGTGAAGTTTTTATTTTGCCCGCAGCAAGAATCGCAAAAAATCTTCAGTTCCTCAACTTCAACACTTAAATGATTGAGAAGAAAGTCCCAAAGCATGGATGCAACATCATCAGCTCCTTTCTTGCCACAAGTTTCAGGATAAGTATAAAAAAAAGAGTCTGAGTTGGACAAAACATGAATATTAAATAAATAAAACGACAACTGTCTTTTGTAATAAATGTCGTTTGTTGTTATGTTTGGTACTTGTAAATTTTTTTGGAAGTCCATCACAATGGCTTCTTTAGAGTTATGTTTTTGGGCTTCATATTTTGCAGATCTTTTGCGCTTGTAAAAGGTTTCTGCTTTTTTTAAGTGCAGTTGCTTTTCCAGCAGAAGGGCTTTCAGCTGTGAATTCAATTGTGCACTTTTTGTAATGTCATCTTTTTGTACTGTATTAATCTCGGCCTGTAACCCATCAACCTTTACCTTCACCTCATCACAGAAACTACACGTGTCAGATCTAGGGTAGCCAAAGCTAATGTTGAAGTTTGTGTTAAAAATCTCCCTGTATTTTTCATACGACAAAACATGATTAGGATATTTCTCAGTGTACATAGAGTACATTTTCTTAACATTAAGTTCTGCCGGTAGAAAGATTTTCTTACATTTTGACAGACTGTAATGGGAGTTCCGTCCCTTAAATGAAAGTATGTGTTCATTGACTTTTTCTAAAATTTTGTCAGACAGCTTGTTAGGCCTTGAAAAATGGCGACCGCGACCGTCTCTAGAAGCAGTACCTGTTGCCTTTAATCCCTTCTGTAATGTTTGTAACCGTTTAGCAGTTATGCCATGTAGTGACAGAAATGCTTTATGACAAACATCAATTTCAAATAATTTATTATCCCGTAGGATTCTGACTTTATAACTGTAAGAATGGGAATGCATTTCGGCCTCAGCTTCGCATTTCCTGGGTCGGTGGCGTAATACAGGTTTACAGGAAATTAAACCACATAAATAACTGGATTGCTCATCATAAGTTGGCAATTTGTTGAAAGTTAAAATAATCTGTTCTTGTTCGTTTTTATTAATGTTTTCAAAACATTTAAGTTTCAAACACTTACAGTCAGCACCGGTTTCGTGGGTAGATAACCTTAATTTCTTAGCAACGTCTTTCATTCTTCCATATGACTTTCGTTTTCGGCTAGAGCTCGATGAAAGTAACACCTCATTGTCTGATATTTCTTCTGACATAATGTCTGAATGTTTTTCAATTAATGGATTAACTTCACTCACAGCTCAATCACTCACTTCAACCACAATATTGTTCACAAAATCGCACACAGAAACAAGACCTACAGGCAACAGCTGCTTGCACGCACGGGTGAAAAACAATACTAGGTTAAAGGTTCTTTACCCACTGCAGCCAACAGTACGACTCCGAAACATTGGACTCTCATCCTTCTTCCAT
The DNA here is from genome assembly GCA_034769895.1 of Magicicada septendecula. NCBI lineage: Eukaryota > Metazoa > Arthropoda > Insecta > Hemiptera > Cicadidae > Magicicada > Magicicada septendecula. Next base: position 410,546,460 of record CM068369.1, on the reverse strand, counting down.
ACAACCGCTGGTTCCCTCATCTTTTTTCCCCTGCACGGCTTTTAGTTAAATCACTATAACTTGCGACCCTCATTCTTTTTCCCATATATGAATACACTACCGAATTCTACTCTAAAATACGCACGTTATTATATCCACATTTAAAAATTGACAAAAAATGGACTCTCATCCTTTTTCCCCTGTGCTCTTCATATATTGTTCACCTTGTGGTTACATGTGTAGACGTTCAGCTGTAACTTAACCATAAAAACTGCTTAATTAATGTCCTTTAAGGTTAAGAAATTACACTACTTAAGATAACCACTCCTTAGAGTTTATTTATGCAACTTTCATTTGCTTTTTTTACAAGAAGATATAAAGAAACTAGCATATCAAAGAGGCCAAGAATTGGTACGAAGTATGAGGTTATTTGCTAGTATGGTTTTTCATAATTATTTAGAAATAAATGGTAATTTTAATTAATAACGCTCTTACTATGTTACTTAATTTTATTGCCTTATTTGCCATAATTAGTTATGTGGGTAGAGTATTCGTCTTTTCACAAGGGGCTGACGAGGAGGCCTTTTCCTGTGGTTTTTTCTGGGTTGTTTTCCTGATATATTTTTTCTAATCTGTTCCTCTTCATAGCTTAGAAATATTGCTTTTCTTCTGCTAATAAATTTGTTATCTTCTACTTCACAGCTGAAATAAAATGTGAAAGTATAATTGTTAGTAAACAGTATAATTAGTACTAAAGTATAATTACTAATAAATTATTCACTATAAACTGAAGGGCAAGCAGTCTTAATTTTATTTAGAATTAGATCTGTTTGTCTGCTATGTGTGTACACAGGTATTTTAATTACTATGTAGCCTTTGATTTTGCTCAGCATCAAATGGATTTAAGCCAGACGAGTATTAGGAAACAATAATCGTTTAATACATGTTTGAGACAGCTCTAGGAGTCTTTATTGTAGGACCTCGTAAATTCCACAGTGTCTTAAACACAAAAAGACAAATTCTAGTAGTGTTTACTCTAATTTTAATAGTATTAAAAACTTTCTCATAATTTAATTCCATCTAAAATTGGCTGGAATGGACATTTGCAAATGTTACAGGATTTATTCAGTTCTAAATTGTTGTACAGCTCTTTAATTAATAGTTTAGTTCAATTTTTGTGTTTTTATTTATAGTGTTGGAAACATCCTTTTTTTATAGTAGATGTTAAAGTTGTGTTTTAACTGTTACAATTATTAATTTTGTCAAATATTTTGATTTAAGCCTTACACGTATACAAGTAATTTGTAAAAAGAAACACCACAGACATTTATTATCATTTCACAGTTTTACATTTATTAATATGAATGTGAAGTATAATATAAATTGCCTTGGATAAAGTAGCTCTTAATAAGAAGAGCCGACTTTGCAACAGTAGATCTGTGGACTGGTGATGTGATATGCATGGAGCATTCTGTTACATGGATGTGAAATGTGGATGAGAGAGAGTGGAATGGGAAATCGATAGGATACACTATAAGAGGAAAATAATATTAACGGCTGATCTTGAGAAACAAGTAGAAGGGGTAAGGAGAAAAATAAGAAAAAGAGATTAGCCTAATGTTGATAGATGAGTTAGGAGAGGAGGGTGTGAAAACAAAGTAACAGGACCTTGGTTGATCACGATATGATATGAGGTAAATATGTACCTGTTTCAAGTGCCCACCTAACAACTTTAGAATTAGAAGAACACTGTATTTCAGGGTCAATAATCTCATCTTAATATCAACAAGATTAAAGTGTCATGAACTAAGTGTTTGTTGATAATTTAAAATCATGTAAATATTTGTGATGATGCAGATAAAATAACATGCACATGATGCGTATGAATTGTGGTAATTTTATGTAGTAATTGTAGTAAGTAATTTCATGTAGTAATTTTAAAAGTCTAAAACTTACTCCAGCTCCTCCATAAACAAACTTAATGTAACAGTTGTGATCACAAGAAACCCATGCAAAATAGAATAGTATTTATTTGACTCAAGAAAAATCTTATGTTTATAGTGAAAACTTATAAACATGCTCACAGCCATGTATGTGAGTGTGAACTGGCTATACATATGTTGTATTTAATAAAACTAAAGAGATTGTATGTGTGTTACCGGCAGCTGTGTTCACTGAAGATGTAACCAGTGGAACATTCTATAGTATTCCGACATTGACACTGACAGGTGTTTGGATTCCATGCCTTTGTTTCATTGTCTCTGTGACATTTTCTTAAAATCTCAATATTTGTACAGACACATTGGCAGTCGTCTGCAGAATATATTTGTAGCTCATTACAGTCCTGAAAATAGTAAACACAGTTTTCATAGATCAAACTTTGCGTAGACAAATAAGATATACAATAAATTTTTTTAAATTAAATTAAAAATCTAATTAATAATTCTCACATTTTTGGTAGTTTATTGAATATAGAATGCCAAATTGAAAAGAGTTCAAAATTACTAAAATTATATTTTTATTGTCTTTTTATGATAGAAAACATCATATTAAGTTTCTGGTCTTTTGTTTTTATAAATTTCAGATGCACCTAGGTAATTCAGTACTTTAGGATGTTTCATAATTTCTTGTTTGTTGTGTTAAAAAATTTATTTCACTGAAAAATGATTTATTTATATATTGTACTCAAGAGTAGTACAGGGTGCAGCAGCATTCATAGCATATGATGACTTTTGTTGTATAACACAGTATATGTGAATACGTGCACCAGTTGACATGACAGTCACCCACATGAACAAAATATGCATGGATTTTTTGTAACGGAGCTTTTCTCAGAGATGAATATCTTGTTGTGGTGACATTTCTTAGCCACCCCCCAAATTTGTTTCTTGGCTATTACTAATTTTGTTAATAGAGTACCTCGAGCAAGATGTATTCCAAACACATTGTGACACAATATTAAAATTGAAGGATCTGTTGTCACCAATATCATTGCCATTATCGTGAGTAATGGACAACTTCCAGTGCCACATAGAATAAGATGTGGTGTAGCGGGACTGCCATTTGGAGAGGGTATATTCAAACATAGACTGATAAATAACATTATTATAACAACAGTTGACATAGGGAGTAATGAATGAAACTACTTTGAGCATGGTATGAATTTATTAATATGCTATCAGTACTAATGCACATGGTATTGCTAATTGAAAACATGATTTGTGTTGCTGAAGTGGTCACATATTTTATATAAGTGAGAGAGTGTTCTTCCTCTTGCATATTCTTTTCTTCCAAAGACACTCTCTTAACAGTCCAAAGACAGTCCATAAGGTGTATAAGACAGGAGTATAAGTGGTTAATTCCACCCCAAAGAAGAGGCTAATTTAAGTCGTCTTTCCTTTCCTACAGTGGATACTTCATATTAAATTGTATTATTGCAATCATGATGTCCTTTCAGAATTTCTTTTTTGTAAATTATAGGTTTCTCTCCACAAGATGTATGTTCAGTTATTATTCTGGATATTTTGTGTAGAGGATTCCTACTAGTGACTGATGATTCCTATTCTGACAGACATTGTTATTTAATAAAATATATCAAATCTTGTATAGAAATCTCTTTTGTCTTCATATTTAGCTTTGAGTTCCTCCCCTTCAAATGGGAAATAATTTTGAACTCTTATATGGTGTCTCTCAGAGTTTTGTAATTATCTGTGATGTACTGCTGTATAGCCAAGATGTTATATTCAGATTTTTATTAAAAAAAAGAAACTTTGTCTCCAAATTAATACTGTACTTAAAAAGTGGTAATAAATGATAATTTAGGAATAATCAATTTAAGATAATTTAGAGAGTGTTCATAAATAGTAAATACTGGTGCAGTCGACTACACCATTTTGTTCTTTGGATGGGAACTCTCCCTAAAGACAGAAGAACTACATGTGTAGCCAACAGCATAGGATTGTGAAGGCAGTATAAAGCTACGCTATTATAAATCTTATGGGATATCCTGAGGACAGTAAGCATGGAAAGGTAAAGAAGTTGTTACTGATTATGGTATTGGAAGAAATCGACACAACTGGTACAACAAGACATGAGCCATTCAAGAGTGACATGAACCGTATAGAAAGCAATTGATTGATTAATTTGCCCTTTTTAAAATATGTAGTTTATACTCATACAGTCGATTTTCCTGTAATGAATTTTTATTGCTACTTAAACTAATAAAGAAAAATTAAGTAGAAAGAATAATAAATGTTGTAGTTTAAAAAATAAAAGAAAAAGTGAAAAGAAAACATAAAACTAATGAAAAAAAGTGGAACATAAAATTTGTTCAGACATAATGGATTAGTGTGAACATTTTTGAAGTGTGAATGTTGTTGCAGACCGGGGAGGTCAGCCAAGGAGGAAATATTTGGACATAATTTCCAGATGTTGAGGGGAGTTGGTAGAATGATACAGGTACATACAGGAGTACAGTAGTCCCTGGTCGCAACAAGCGCTGGACTTTAGATGAAGACATCTTAAGATTATCTGTATACAAAATTGTTACATTATCTGTTACAGGGTTCATATTAATACGAAGATATATGCAGTATAGTAATAGGTTTCTATTAATATGCAGTATAGGAAAAAAATTCAGAAAACATTTCCGAACACTTGATTTTCAGCAATTTTTCAGGGGTTTTAAGTTAATGTAAATAAAAAACAGGTTGGTCCAAACAAGAGAGATTGCAGATTGTGTGTGACTAAATAGAAGTACAGAGGACTAATTCAGTGAACTAAATCTTTATAAGTTACAATTCTTAACTTAGCATCATTTATTTAATTGGCCACTACATTGAGGTTATATAAATAAATTGCAACCTTACAAAAATTGTGTACCTATACTGCAAGAACTTACATTTTCTTGAATGCGACAACCACATGCACATTTTATGTGCTTCTCTACTGTTATGACATCTTTTTTATGAATTTTAAGTTTTTCACCACCAGCGTAGTACATTTCCAGGATCTGTAATAAATATGTATTACGTTATTTTGGTAGAAAACATGTTAAAGTCTGTGTTCTCAATTAAATTATGCATTTAGTCTCATACCAGATAGCTTAGTTTGAAAACATCATGGGGCATTGTAGTACAGAGATGTACTGCATAATAATAATTGATGTATTGTGTCATTGTATGTAATAATCTACATACTATTGTGTATCAGAATGGCAAATAGTTATGCAGTCTTGTAACGTGAGACATGTACATTATCAGTAATATCTCATGTCCAATGTGATATATAACACTGCATTATCAGTGTTATAGATTAGACATGTTGATGCCATTTCTGTACTGCATACATTTTGGATCTCATCTGAGTCTTGTGTAGTTTTCTGTAATGTTTAAAAACATCTTTACAGTAATCCTCAGTGTTATAACTGGGACTTTGTACTTAACTAGACTAAGCTTCTTTTGATCATTAAGAAATCAAAACATCAAGCTACAGTACTTCTATCATATAAAAATTCTAGTTATCTATTTATAATGTATTCAAAGAGACATTACTTAATTTATGCAGCTGTTATTTAAAGATTATTGAATACATATTTCTGTTTATTTTAAATACAATGAAGTGCTTTGTGTACATATATTAAGATACTCTGGATTGAGTAGTTGATAATTTGTATGTTTTATGGAAGAAAAATTGGCAACTCGTTTAAATATTCTTAGAGAAAGTAACAACAATTAAACTTCAAAAAAGTATTCAAGATGTTATAAATAAACTTTGGAAAACTTGAGTTCATGTATAGTTTATTTTACCTGGTATTTAATTGGTTTACTTTCAACTGGACGACATGTTAGCAGTTCTTGAGAACAACATCCTCCACACTGTTTCACTTTAATGCAGCTAGGAAAGTACACAAGCCTTCTGTTCTTTGATTGTTTCAGTCTTATCACTTGTATGTCTGGTACACAGCCAACAGGCTGCGGTTGAAGTATTTTTCCTTAATTTGAACATATATTATTTTTATGTTATGAAATCAGTTGTTTGAGTATGTACTGTTTACTAAAAATTTATAATACCTCTAACAGACAACAGCAATCTTCATAATACCGGTAATCAAAATACTGACCCGTGTAATAAGTTTACCCTATATGTGTAGGAACACTATGCTAAAAATAATCATTTTATATCAGATCTGCAGCTGTATGTCTTCACACTTATATTTACTCACATTTTACTGCTATTGTAAAACTATGTGTAAGGAGCTATATTCTGCCTTTTTAGGTTAACAAAGGCAGTGTATATCGCAGTTGAGTGTTACTTAAAAAACTCAGGAAGTAATAAATATTAGGATTTACTAAAATATTTGTTCTATATATTTTTAACTTTTAGTAGTGTTTTAATTCTTTAACGTTTGTTGACTCATGTATTTCTATGCAGAAAAAAAGGAAGATATAGAAAAAGTGTTAAATTATGGATGAATTAAAATATGGTTAAATTATGTACGGTATGGAAAAATTATTAGGATAAGAATTTAGCTTACAAATCAACAAAATAAAAAGACATGAAGAGCTCTAGAAAGAAAACTGCAATTCTTTAAAGATTAAAGAATAGTGCAGTGTGTGAAGAATAGCACAGAGGAAGTGGCTGAAGTCACCTACATAGGGAGCAACTCAAACAAAAATGTCTGTTTTTGTAAAGAAAAATCTGTTGTTAAATATTGGATTAGGAATTTGGAAGAATTTGGCCCTTGCATTATATGATTGCAAAACCTAAAAATAGGAAAAGCTGACAAACAACGGAAGGATTTGAAATGTGGTGCTACAGGAAGTGTTGAAAATAAAATGGGTGGGAAGGTAACAAATGAATGGTTTCGGGAAATAATAGGGAGAAATGAAATGTTTGTGGAGAGCTAAAACAAGAAGACAAGACATATTGGTAAGGCACCCGCAGACAGGCTATTTGAGCCACCCAGGATTAATGACTTTGGTGGTGGAGGTGCATGGAGAGGCAGAGATTAGCCTATATGAGGATGTGAAATGTTGTTGATATTCAGAGATGAAGAATTCACTCAGGATAGAGGAAGCTCGAGGACTGCATGAAACCTGTCAGGCAACTGATGACAGGAAAAAATACTTCTTTAAATAGAAGAACAGGGATTTAAATAATGATTTAAATCAATACTGTGAATAATAGTTTAAATCTTGGACCTTTTAATAGAAAAATCAGTTATTTAATCAATAATAGTATTTGTATAGGGAAGTAAATTATTTCAAGACCATGTTTTATATTTTTGATTTAACAGTGATAATAATTTTTAAATAGGCCTAATGAAAGTATTTTCCATATCCTGTGTATTATAAATATTTTATACACTGTGAGTGAATAAATACATTAATGGAAATTTTCTTATAATACTAGGCTATATAAAATCAAAGAATTTTTTTAAAAATGTGACCTCACCTGATTAGTACTAGGTAAAAAATTCAGTAATTCACATCATCTTCAGATTATGAGGCAATAAGTTCAGATGTAATTAGCTCACACTGCTAAAACAAATCTTGCTATAAAGAATAATTTTCTACTGTTTATGAAAGAATATATTAAAAAATATATGCTATTTATAAACTGATAGCATCTGAAGGTCACTCCATGTCGACCCACAAAAATACAAAAATAAAATTCAACCTATTTTTGGTTAACATTAATTTTATAGTAATTATTCTCCCTGAAAACAGAAATTGTTTATTTAATTTTTTATGACTCCATTATTGAGAATATGAATTTTGAAATTTTGCTGTATTTTTTTACCCATGCCAAATTTTTAACCATAATAACTTCTTTGAATTATGTTCTGTGGCTCACCTTTTGAAGCTTTTCATGGGCGTTACTCTAATATATATAACTATAAATAGCAGCAAAATTTATTTACCTTTCTAAAACCTTTTTTTTTAATTTTGAGATAGTATTTTTTGAAAATTTTGACAAAACATGCTGTTCAACCATTTATTATGTAGATAATCTGAAAATTTTAAGTATGATGATAATGGGATCATTAGTTATGAAAGTAAATCTAAGCTACTAAGCAAACGTTTTAGAGTATTTACATAGGAAACCTTAACAGATTAAAACAATATGTCACTTAGATTTGGAGTAGATTTTTATACTTAGTACTTACATGGCACACACTGAAGTGTAGAGTGTGTAATCAGCTGTCAGTTTTGTAAAATCAGTTCTTTGTAGATCTTCATAAAAGCATTTTGTTTGCTTTTTCCATTTCTGATCCTGCCAGTCTGCAAACTCTTCCAGTTGATGTTGTTGGATCTATTTTAGTGATTATTTCAGACCAATTTATACACATTATGTCCAAAAACTGAGGGAACTTGAAAGATGAGGAAGATGTATATGGCTCCAAAAAACTGGTTGAGCCACACGACCCGAGAACACAACTCAACCACAATTGGTTCAGCTAGTAGCTAATCACAGATCCAACAATGTCCTTTATGTCTAGCTGGTCATCTTCTTCAAGTGATACTGTCTTCTTTGGAATAACTTGAGAGACTATATGACTTCACTTTCAGTTTAGTTGTGCTTTCATTTGGAATGTAACTGAAACTGTTGCATCCCTTATATACTTTTTGCATTTTTTAGTCTGTGCTAAGAATTTGTCTTCCATTGCTTAGTCTTCTTTAGTTGAATATAGAAAATTAATTTTTTGTTTTCTTTTGCCTCATAAAGCTTGTGAGATGCTATTTTGTCATTGTATACCGTGTGCAAACTGGCTGGGCAGCTACGTGTTTTACTGTTCCAGCAACACCATCACACACGTTTTTACCATGTGAGGAGGCAAACAAGTTCCACTCTACTTTTATGTTGAAGTCTGCTTTATGGAAGCAAAGGTTGAGAAAGTTTAATTTGTTTTTATATTGTGATGCGGGAAATAAAAATCGAATCTAAGAAATAAAAAATTTTTCTTGGCAAAAGTTCTGCTTCAAGAAATTATTCTTTAATCGCTTAAACAAATGTGCAGCAGCCATGTAATGAGCCACGCAGTCAGAAATTATGACTAGGCTTATGTGCTCTAACTAGTCTACATTTTCATTGTTATAGTATATAACAAAATGATGATGTTTAGCATGTGCATTATTCCAATGAAATACTTGCATACATCATGTAAGATGAAAGACTAATTTTCTGCAAAATTGCATTAACTACGTATTCATTAGGGGGAAGGTTTTCTGTAAGGTAATTCAAATAGGGTGACTGTAGTGTGTCAATATGGGAATGTCACATTAGTTTGAACAAACTTTCAAACAAGCAGTCCAAATATTCTTGAGTTGGTTTGGTCATGGTTTCCAGTGATGTGTGTTATCTGCCTTCATCCATTGCTTAAACATCACATCTCCAATACAGTTTTGCTTAAAGCAATCTTCAAATGAATCGCTACCAGTACCAGTAGTTTGACAGTACCAGGGTGTTTGTTACATTCACTGAAATAGCACTTAGCTGTTGGGTTGCTACAAATTATATTGGAAATTAAATCTTTATATGTTTTATTGGCATCTCGCCACTGGATAATTCAAGTATTTTGCACTGAGTTAACATCAATTTACATTTTGTTGTTTCATGCAGACGTAAACAGAATGTGTAGCACTTAGTTCAGCAAGGACACAGTGCTTTGGACAAAGTTCACAAAACTTTGAAAACCCGTTTGACACTATGGATATTGTTCTTTGAATCTGTATTATTATAAAATCTATCTTAATATATTAGGGATCAAAAACGTTTGTATGTGCATTTGTTTTCCATCTATTTTAACTGATACAAAGTCTTTCTGTCCTGGCATTTGATGGCTAACTTCATCATTTTCGTAAAAATTTCCACTAAGGCTACAGTATCAGGATCTGCCATTTTTCCTGAATGTGGATTTTGTGATAACATTATGCCTTTTCCTTAACAAGTTTTTTGGCTTTTTGTGGGGTAAAATTAGATACACCAAATTCATTTTCAATTTGTGTTATGTCCAACTTTGAGTAGGGTTGTAAAAATTTGCATTTTTAAGCGTTTATCAGTTCGTAGAGTTAAAATTTTCCTGATGTTGATTTATTTCTGTACCAGAATCACAAGTTTCTACAGGATTGCCAGGCTTAGGCTCATAACTTTTGTTCTAAAGGCCTTAGTAAGTTTTCAAATTATTTCTCACTCAGAGTATATCTTTTCTGGTAAATGTTCCTTTATAATTGGAGCTTCGTTAATAATATTTAAACTATTTTTTACTGCTCCTATAGCTTCTTATTTCTCTGCTGTTGAAATTTCATTTATTTCCATATCACTGCTAGCACAGTGACATTCTGATCTACTTAATTGTAAGGCTTCTTCCTCTTCATTGTTTTAAGGCAATTAAGAATGGCCTTGCAACAACCGTGACAAATCTTATTTCTGGACCATATTAATTTAGTGCGGCTTATAGTATTATTAAAAGTTCTGAAGGTTTTTTTTTTAAATAACCGTGGTTTAATTTTTTTAATGGATTCCAGCAGGAAACATTAAAGTAATTATAAATTATATGAGGTACTTCCTTTTTCTATTGTCACTTCTATCTGTCATTAATTTCTCTGCGTACATTTATTTTAAAGGTGCGTAAAATGTTAAACACACACACTTAAAATTTCCATTAATATACCTTTCAAATGGTATATTAAAAATTAAAGTTGCAAAAATGAAATCAGAGTTATATATTAAATTTATTGAAGAAATTATTTTAAAAAAATAATCACATCAATGGTAGATAAAAAGTGCAATTCTGTGCTTGCAGTGCAGCCTGGCACAGAACCCAGCCATGAAACATAGTTACCATGACAACCTCATGGACACTGTTGTTTTCAAACCAGTTGTATCACATTTGTACTCTGCTAGTGGGAGTCCATTCTGTGATATGTGTAGTGGCGTGCGGTCAAGGGAAGCAAGTGAAGCACTGCTTCACTAATGACTGACGACACAATAACTGCAATTATTGTTACAGTAGATGTTAATGTTTAATTGGATCTAATTTTAATTAACCAAAATAAAAATTCACTGGATTTATCTAACGTGACTAAGTAGACTGACTTTATACGCTGTCACTGCTACAGTAGGTGAAGCAAGTTCGTGGCAGCTTGAAGTAGCTCCATGTAGAAAGATGCACGCGCACGTAGAGCGAGATAGAAAATCACCACTGCTATAATATTAGCGAACTGAAGCTACCTTGAGTTGAGTTGGACTGCGTGATGTTGAGTTTGCTAGTATCGCTGTGCGTGTTACGTTTTATATAGTACCATGTTTAAACCATATGCGTTATCCATTTTTAACATTTGAAGTTATGGTTACATACTTTAGAATAGTTTTAGTGTTGGCTTCAATAGTTTCTACAATGTCAGTTTGTATAACAAAAGCCCATTTCACAAAGTCTTTTTCTTCCTTATTTAACAAAAAGCTGACATTATAAAAACTGGTAGGCCGACCCTGGATCTTTCAAAAACCCAACAAATGCACAGGATATGTGAGTGGTTGGCTGGTAGAGCTGATCTAAATGCAGTATTTTGCTGGTATTGTTTGTTGTTTGGAAAGGATAGGAACAATAGCTGTGCCAATACTTGATTCGAACATTTAAAAAACCTAGTTAAATCTATTGCTGGCCATGAAATTACTGTGAATTATCTTCATTCATCATTGTGTTTTACTGCTGTCGATCAGAGTAGAATAGAAACTACGTTAGACAACCAGTTTCAATCGGAGATATCAGCTCACAAGCGGAAGGTTCAACGTAATAGAGACATTCTTACTAGACTAATTAACGCTGTCTGTTTGCTAGATTAACAAGAATTACCATTTTGGAGACACAACAAAACGGAAAAGTCAGTTAATCGAGGCAATTATGTAGGACTTCTAAAGCACCAGCCAAATATGGCCTTCTTGTTGCGGATAGTATGGAAACATCTGCTGTATTCAGGGGACTATCTAATTGAATAAAAAATGATCTCATTGAAGCGGTTAGCTCAGCTCCTTTAGTGGCTGTAAAAAAACGAAATAAGGAGGAAAACTTTGTATCTGTATTAGTCGATGAAACTTTCAAGTACTTATCTGCAGTTTTGCATTATCAGTATCCTTACGATGGAGAAGTAAAAGAGAGATTTTTAGAATTTACTGATGTAACTTGTGAACGATATGCACAGGCTATTATAGAGCTCATTCGCCAGTTGCTGATTGAATTTGAATTTGCAGTAAAAAACTAGTCTCTTAAGCGTGTGATGGAGCAGCAACAATGGCAGAAAATTTAAATGAAGTACAGACCAAAGTACAGTATCTGATATAGGCGTACCTCAGCTTCACCAAAAATTTTACCCACCCCACGCCACTGGATATGTGCAACCAGCAATGTGTGTGTATTGTAGTTAGCATATTGCTACCAGTTTTTGATTGAATTTTAGATAAAAAATGAAAATTTTTGATATTAGAAAAATTAATTGTTGTCTACATCATTAGAAAAAAAGCTGAAATAAAAAACAATGCATGATCATAAGTCAGGGACAAAAAAAGTACAAAGGAAAAGAAGAATTTAATTAACCAACTTTTATAAATGGATTGTAAATACTTTAAGAATTATTTGTATTGCTTTCCATTATGCTTACAGGGCATATAAGGTAAGATGCCAATTACCAGGAATTCTCTGTATTCTGTATAAAATTTACACAGACAAGAACTGTGACTGTCCTTTAACTTTTAAGATTGGACCGTGTATTGGTATATGAAGATACTGTGCTAGTCAACAACTTCTTATTTGCTGTAAACCTGTGCTTCATCCAAGTCTTCATAGGTTGCTTTCCTTTATTTTCTTTGTACGCATGTTATTACTTCTCCAATTGAATGTTTTCAGTTTGCGTCTACACTGTGTATAGTTCACCGATTAATATATTAAGATTAGCCTCTTTGCCACATCAATCTTCTTTTCTCCACTCTCCAAGAATTTTGTAACATTTAATTTAGTTTCAGTTCATAAAACCTTTCTTTCAGACTCGATATTTTAATGAGGTTTATAAGTCAGCAGCAGTGGAAACAATGAAGTGTTCAGTTTTTGCACTTCATTCAGCAGACCTATGCGGAACAACTCTATATACTATTTATTCATTCATGCTAGCAAATAAAGTGGATTGTAGGTTCTAAGTAAGTCTTCTTTACTTACTACATATAAGCAAATGGCAAGTAATTTTGATAAAGCCTTTTAAGCCAATGTTTACAAGCCTAAAATTTGGTTTTCAAGGTAAAAAGTTGCCTAATAACCATAAATTTGTTACTTAATGACTATTTTCTTGTAATACAAGGTAAATAACAATATGGTAGGACTGAGCAGTTTTCTATTTAATAACCACTTAACAGCTAGTGGCATAATAACTAGTGTATATTGATAAATATACTGTATGTTCGAATGTGTATGTGTGTATATACATATATATATATATATATATATCTTTAGAATCTCTAGAACTTGTGAATATGAAAAAACAAGTTTCAAGAAATATGTGATATAAAGGAGCAAGTCCTTTGACTTAGCTGCTAAATTAATAACAATTCTATACAATGTGAATTTTATTATATAGCGTTTTATATAATATATAACAATAATTTTCTGAATACAGTAGTATATGCACACTGTGTGTATGTGTTTACAATGTAATCTTACCTTGTAAACTTGTCCTGGCCAAACGATTGTCAGCTGTCCCAATTTTAGCTGAAATAACAAAAATAATTGACTTATATTATTTAATATTAATACAGTATAGTGCTGTATGTGTACTGGAAATCATAGCATGTAATTTTCATTAAATTTAATGGTAAATAATTTTATTTCATTTGAAAAATTAACATGCTTGGGATTACATGGTAATCATAGGTTTGACAGCACTTGTGCTTGTTATGTGTTGCTCATATATAGAAAACAAAAGTAGATCAGTAAAACTTGGTTAAGACATTAACAAGTCTGTTACACCAACAATTCTTAACATAAGAATAGGCATAATTTAAATTAAATATTAAATTTACTGGAATAATTTTATGTAATTGCTACTGTACACAAAAACATAAACATCCTGTTTTGAGCTTACTATTGACTTTTGAGTTTTCTGTCATTTTTTTAATGAGGTTTTCAGAGATTCATAAGTTTATAATAAATAGAGATCCTAAGCATTGAAATTTTTGACTATCATCTAAAGAGGGACATGGAAGTCAAGTTTATTGATATACTGATTTGTTGGCCATTTAATGTTCATGAGGCAGCCAAGTATTTGCTTGGAAGTACAGACCCTGTTCCAACCACAGTTTGTGAATGAAAGCCCTGAGCCGTCCCTGCAAAAGTTAAGGAAGTTAATATCTATTAACTTCAGTTCAAATAACACATTAATATGAAAGTGGTTTTAGTTACAACATACATAATCTTGTCAATATCCCTGAAATTTTACCAGAGACCTCTTTGAAATTTGTTGATAAAGGAATGTAATAACTAATAACGTTTTTAGAAACAGAGGCGAGCCTAAACTATGCGCCTCTGTCAAGAGAAGAGGGGGTTCTGACAATGTGAGAAAGGAAGGGGATTTCCATGCACTGATATAGTAGATTACACAATTGTCTACTCTAGTCTCCCTCCAAGTGTTTACCTTAGCATGTTTTAAAATTATTCATGTGTTGTATTAGTAATTTGTTGTATAGGTTATATGTAGCATCAAAGTATTGTGATCAAATTTATGATGTAGGCTAATTATTTTAGGGGAAAATGAATTGTGTTCAAAATGTTTTAAAATTTATCTTGATTTTTAAACCCAAGATAAAATTGAAAGAGCAAGGGCCACCAAAAATGGACATCAAAATAGCTCACAAGCAGGAAGAATGTAAACTCAAAAGTAATCAGACTGGAAATTTCAGTAAGGTGATATGCAATGCTGCTGACTGATTATGAACTTGCAAAGTTAAAAAAAATGCTTTTTTTGCTACATATGTTTGATTGTGGGAACAACCGATATTGCATAGACCATGTCAGATGTTAATACATTAAAAAAAATTTGTGTGCTAAAGTATAAAACACAAGTTTAATGAAACATGTGAAAATAGCAGTATTGAATTTTGTATGTTATGGAAAGTAGGTACATTCCCAACATATCTGAGAGCCTTCTCTAGTATTTAGTTTTTAAACCTTCCTCCTTGTATGAAAATGTCATGTCTGGTAGAATTGTACAACAGCAGATGGAAATGTCTTTGAAATTTCCATATATTTCTGTGCACTGTTTCAAGCTTGAACCCATCATTATCTGAATATAAAATTTAAGGAAGTGTTTGTCAAGTTGTCAAGTGCTCAAAACTGAATTTTATAATATTGTGTTGTAAGCACTAAATAGCTAATATCCTTCACAACGCATCGTGGAAAACTAGATTTTTTTATATTTAACTGCAATAGGAAGTGAACCCACAACTGGATGTAGTGAAACCAATGAGAGTTGTAAGTTCCAACATTACAGTCTGTGAGGGTAGTTCTAAAAGTAAGTTACGCTTGAAAGAAACAAATAGAAATTTGATTACAACTACTTTAAATTACATATAAAAATGAAGGATCTTGTTGCTTGTTTTTCAATACAATCCCCAAACAGGTTTAAACATTTGTTCTAACGTGACACTGATTTTAATATAACTTAACAGAAATTTACATCCAGATTTGTCCAGTTTGTTGTCTCATTTTTTACGTCTTTGTCAGAGGTAAATCATCCTGAATAAGTGGAAGTCAAATTGTTGTGGCTGTAAGGAGGGTGCTGAACAGTTTTCCTCTAGATTTCTTAGTCTTCTCTCAGCAGTATGCAGTGCTGCATTGTCATGCAAAAGTTTTACACCTCAGATCAGCATTCCAACACATTGTTGATGAACGGTTTCCCATAATTTGTGTAAAGTTTCAATGTAACAATCAGCATTACACTATGTCCAGTCCCGGAAGGCGGCTAGAGGATTGGGAGACCCTTGGCTCACGCACGCACACTGGCAGGCCGTGTAACAATAGACGGGGCCGGCACTTGACCTGCGCTGCTGTCTTTTTAAATACAGTTTACTATAATAAATTAAATTTTGTTATTCTGCTTAATCTTATAGTTTTGGTCGTTCCATTTAATTCAGACTGTGATTTTATTTAAAATAAATCCAAACACGAAGTTTATACGACGATTTTCAAATGTTTTACTCTTATTTGTTTATTTTGAAATATTGTGATTTCTAAACTTCTGAGAATTATTTATGCGACTGTTATTAAAAAAATGTTATTATTAAAAACTAAGATTCTGATCATTTAATTTACTTTTCAACTATTTTTCTGGGACACTCCCTTTGGATGCCAGAAGCCGGTTAAATGGCCCTATGGTTCATTGTTGGAACTGCTAGCGGCCGATTAAATGGGCCCATCAAATGACACTGAGAACTGCCAGCGGCCGATCTCACTGGCTTTTTGTATATTCATTGTAGCGGATGCATTACTTGTAGTATCTTTTTATACTATACGTCAAATTAATGCTATTAGTTAGGCTTCTTTACTTTTTTTATACAAGGCTTTAACCGAACTAATTCAAGGCTCAAAATTCAACTAAGTATATACTCGGAATTTTAAAATTAACTTTCTCTCTGCGTTCAAAGCTCTGATGTTTATTTTGCAGGCTTGAGACTGCCGATGGCCACATTAAAAGTTATATACAAGTTTTTCAATATTTACAAATTTACAACAATTAAAAATCAACATTCTAATAAAATATTTACAAAATGTAGCAATTTTGTCGTTTTGCTAAATGTAGCTTGGGTTGAGTGCAGTGCAACTTTATACTATAGGTGCACAACCAAAATTGTCTTCATCAGTGGTGTCGTCATATTCATCCTCATCAGAGTCATCAGGTGCTAAGTTTACAATCAGTTCCTGAACACTTGCTTCATTTAACCCCTCGTTCCTCCAGTCTTCATCAATCAACTTCTCTACATGGTCGACGTATTTAGTCCACATGTCGGAAGTAAAGTTGACAACAGATTCTCTAAATAGGTTTTCAATATCTGCCAGTTTAAACGTTGTATTCCTAACCTTTACGTAATTTTTTAGATTCGCCCAAACCATTTCAATAGGGTTGTAATGACAGTGATAGGTCAGTAGACGAATTACTTTGAAACCCAACTCAGATGCATTTTTATCGATCACATAGGTAGGCGTTGGTGGCTTATGTAACCGAACTAACGCATATAGTTCCACCTTAAGAAGGTTATCTGGGAAAGGGACGCCTCGAGCTTTCAACCAGCTGATCATTTCCGCTTTTGTTGATGACAATGTCGGTGGTTTGTTTAGAATCCTGGAATGATACGGAGCATTGTCCATAACAATAGTTGTTCCTTGAGGAATAGATGGCAGTAATGTATTGAAGAACCATGATTCAAAAACAGTCGCATTCATGTCTTCATGGTAATCTCCTGTCTTCTTAGATTGGAACACAAAAGGCGGGAGTGCTAATCCATCCGTTGGAGCCACCAGCATGACAGATGATCAACCGTTTGCCTTTACCCAGAGGGCCGCCAAGAGTTCCTTGGATAGTGCCATCAGTCCAACCAGTGTCCTTTCTCGTGTTTTCATTGATCCAGGTCTCGTCCAAAAATATAGTGTTTTTAATATTTACTTCACGCATCTTTCTTAAGAAACGACACCTTAATGACTGACGGCTTTTCCATGAGGATTTTTCTGCTGCTAAATTTCTTGTACTGAAATCCCATGTCTGATAATAGCGAGCTCAGTGAAGATTTTCCTCCCATATACAGTCCAGCTTCTTGAAGTGACACACAAAGTTGTCTGAGGGTAGGCGCTTCTTTTCGAGCATAGTAGCTCAGTATGTGACGTCGAATAGCTCCTTTGTCGAAGTCATCCATGTCTGTTACTGGCCGCTTTCTCTTTAAACTTTTCTTCCGAGGAGTATGAATAGTAATATTTTCCCTCTTGGTGCTGTTTAAGGTGTTATCTTGTTGATCGTCCTCAGCTGTGACTAAATCAATATCTTCAACTACACAGGGATCTTCTTGATTTTCCAAACTTTTTTTAATCTCTGCGTTGATACGTTGTATTGTTCTCAATGAAATGCCACAAGCATCTGCTGTTCTCCGCATTACTTTCTTAGTATCAAGTAAAGGACCTCCGTTATTCTTCTCTTTTTCAAAATAGAACAGAACAGAAGCAATCATTGTTCTGCATTGAGTATGTAAAACTTGGCGTTTTTTACAAGAACTCATAATCACAAATCAACTATACACTAACCACAAATGAACTGATTCACTCACAATATACGCGACAGATCTGCTCTCTGACAAGACTGGCTGGTCTCACTACCCCGTGCAAGCTATTTAACGACTAGTCAGCGGGTAACATGTACTCGGGGTACCTGGTACACGAGCAATGACCTCTACTGTTTGTTGGTTTGAGGGTGAATCACCCTCTCTATCTGGAAAAATGACTATAGCGACCAAGTGTAAACCAAGTAAGGAAGGGACGTCTCTCTTGCATGTTACTGAAATCTGTAATACCGGTAATTATTTTCCAAATTACGTGATACAATAATACACATTTAATTCCTGACGCACTACCTCGTCCTCTCAAGTTATAGTTAAAGTTTAATATGGACAGTAAATTTTTAATATATTTATATAGATACATATCACATTTCATTTTGTGTGTCTGTAAAACAATAATATATAATATTTTTATAATAAATAACATTTTTAAAAGTTCATGCTAGTAAAAAGACAAACAATTATTTCGATTACGTATAACAACTATTATTTCATATATTGTTTATTTGAAATAAAAATATGAGGTTTGAAAATAATCTTTATATCTATATATTAAAATCTGTTACATATGTTGATTAATTTTTTCAGTATTATAACAATAAATAGGTGGGTCGTCAATCTCCTCTTTATCGAGTATTGGCCAAGGCCGACACCAGGAATTTTAAAATTCTCGTAATTTTGAGGCCAAGTTGTAAAATAAAAAAATCAGTTTGTAAAAATATTACATATTAAAGGGAGTGTCACAGAAAAATAGTTGAAAAATAAATAAGATGATCAGTAACTTAGTTTTTAATAATCATCATTTTTAATAATAGCCGCTTAGATGGTGTTATAAAGGTTAACTAGAACAATAGTTCAAAATAAACAAATAAATGTAAAACATTTGAATAGCGCCATAAAAACTTCGTGTTTGGACTTATTTTAAATGAAATTACAGTCTGAATTCAATGGAACAATCAAAATTAAAAGTTTAAGCACAACAATAAAATTTAATTTATTGTAGTGGACTGTAACTAAAAAGACAGCAGCACAGGTCAAAGGCCTGTCCCTGCCTATTGTTAGGCGGCCTGTCAGAGTGTGTGTGTGTGTGTGTGTGTGTGTGTGTGTGTGTGTGTGTGTGTGTGTGTGTGTGTGTGTGTGTGTGTGTGTGTGTGTGTGTGTGTGTGAGGGTCTCCTAATCCTCTAGCCGCCTTCCAGGACTGGACATAGTGTAATTGTTTCTCATTTGTGAATGAAGTTAACCAACAACAGTCCTGTTCTGTCCTATAACGCTGTTCCCATAACTTTCCATGCAGAAGTTGTTGCCTTAGTTTTTTTTTCAACTGGGTATCCTGAGTGTCTCCATTTTATTGAGTCCCTTGTTGTTTTTCGGGTATTGTGGATCCACCTTTCATCCCCGGTGACAGTACTGTCGAAAACGTCCATTCTTCCCAACATTACAGCAGGTTATTAAAGAACACACCATTTATTGTGCTTTGTGTTGTTCAGGACACCCATTGGACTGAAACTTACCAGTAGCGCAGACCATAATAAACAACCCCATAAACAGAGTCAGGTTGAGTTTGTATGCAATATCCTGCAGTTTAATGCATTTATCTTTAACATGACAAAACTGCTTTAACATGACAAAACTTTTCTTTAACATGACGTTCATTTTCAGCACTCCATGCAATTTGAGGTCTCCCTGGTCTTTCTTTGTCAAATAGTGATGTCCATTGTTTAAACTGACTACACATTACAGGCACTTGTTTATGTGAAATTGCCTCTCACCATATGCTTCAGAAATTTATCTGTGGACTTCTACACTGGATGGGTATCAGTCAGACCTTTTTAACATAACTCGCGTAATCTTACTACAAACGACAACAATAGAGAGCCACTACCACAGCTACATTAGATGTGTCTAAATCTTGCAACAAAACAATTGGGGTCAATGCCATGCCATTTCTATCCACACGGCAGCGCTAGTGTACCTTATTTTTGAAACCACTCTCATATTTCAATAAATTTTGTTATCATCAAAAATTATCATTCTATAGCTAAGATTTGGGATGTTTTCGAATTAAAAAATTAATAACTGGATTATATCAATTGTACTGTGATTTGAAACACAATATTGAAGTTTGAAACACTACACCTAGAATTCAATGCAGTTACTAGATACCTTAAGTTTAGGTACAGCTAGGGGGGGGCAGCACGTAGGTCTTTGTTATATAATGGACATTTTTAAATTCAAAACTTGAAAATTACATCCAAAAACAAAACTATTTATTTGAAAATAATTTAACTAACACATTTACAAATTTATTGATTGTTTTGTGCATTATTTAACACTGCCTCTTTGCACTTACTTAGAACTGACTGTTGCAGAGAGTGAAAGATGACTTTCCAAGGTAACCATTATAAAACTGATTTCAGATCAGATAGACCACAAGAAAAGCTATCAAGGGTAACATTAATTACAGCATTCATTAAATGTTTATTAAAATAACATTAACTTTGAAATAAATGAGACTATAAACTAATTTGCAATAAGAAAGATGAAAAGGTTGTTTTTTGTTGTTGAAAAGTAAACTTTTTTTATTGTAATTAAGGTGGTTTATGTTAAGAGTGGTTTTGTATTTTGCTTCACTCAACTTAAACCGTTTACCACTATAACCACCACCACTGTGTTAATTTATGAAAATGCAACAGACTTGTTTAGTTTGTAAAAGTCTGAGAATCATTGTATTTCAGTTAGTACCTCAGTAGAAATGAACTTATTATCAGTCTTGGATTTTGTTGTCCATGCCCATTGATTATAAGCACAATACTACTGACTCAGAAAACTTAAGTTTTTTTTTATCGGTAAAAATGTAAAATTTTTATCTTACAGCCTGAACCAGTTTTCGGTTATTATATCATCAGAGGTTTGCAAAGGTGGATTGAACATTGAACATACAAAGGCACTACACTTCACCACCAAATCCACCTTTGCAAACCACCTCATTGAAGCAAACCACACATATGTAAACATAAATAGCAACATGGATATTCAACATGTACACACAAAAGGCCGAAAATTAGACACTCTTGAACAACTAGAAATATACAAACACATAAAAACAACATCCTAAACGAAGAGACACAATTCAAATCACACATACTATTCGAACATATCACACCGCACACACACACACACACACACACACAACATCGATCTTTCAAACAACGGTGCCGTCACCAAGAACAAGATGGACAGTGCTTCTAGTGGCAGCCTCTGATGCAGTTTATAATAAGCGAAAATTGGTTCAGGCTACAAGGTAAAAATTTTACATTTTTACCAATAAAAAACTTGGTTAACTTGGTGTTCCGAGTCAGTAGTATTGTACTTATAATTATTTATCAGTCCATTGTGTATATATTGACTTCAGTGAAATACTGTTTCATACATATTCTTCATTACTTTTTTCGCATGCACTGTACAGTGAAACAATAAAGTAGGATATACTGGGGAACTAACTTAAAAACATACACTATAATTGGTGGGAGTTATTTTCTATTATGCTTCGTTCAGTTCTGTAAAACCAGTAAACTCTTTTTCATCAAATTTATGTTTTTTTTTTTTAATGGAACTAAAAGTTTACCAGTAAGCATGTCTACTTTCAGATTTAATGTATATCATAATTATCATAATTAATACATTTCTGCCCACTAAATATTTTTGTCTATTCTAATTTATTATTGACTTGTCTGTTCAGTGATTCTGTCACATGTTATTCCTTTCCATGCCACTCTTTGCAATTCAGTTTCTGTATCATGTGTACATTGCCCATTTTCTAACCTGTAAGTCACTACAGAAAGCACACACCAATCAAAAACTTTCTTTTTAAACACAATGGCAGTTTGTTATTCTTCAAATTATTGCTCATCTTTCCAAACATATTTACATGTAAGCAACAACATACATTCAGTTTTCCAGACTTATATATTTCTAATATTTGAAGTTCCAAACATGAAGTCGTAACTTTCAACATATGAACTTAACTATATATAAGAACTTGAATATACATGAGAGCTTATAATATCTTAAGGTTTAAAAAATTGTATTAGAATAACGAAAATAGAACGTGTTGTTGAAATCATTTAAAAAAAGTGAAACACTTGTACGAATAAGTTTTCTCAGCATACTGTTTCTTCAGTTGTACATAAATTGTAAATGTTTTTTGTGTAAGGAACCTCATTTTTATTCTTTTAGTGTGAGATTGCCAGTCAAGTTGTCTTACATTTCTGCTTTCTGTGTAGAGGAAACATGGATCAGAATGGTTGTTTTTAACATGAAGTTTTAAATAGTTGTTAAAGCATTATCAGTAATGATCTGTCTGTGAACCCATGAAATGTTTAGTGAAGTCAAACAAGCTGGAAAAAAATTTTATTATTGCAGTGCCTTTTATTGCTCATGACTACAAATAATTGTAGTAATAATAATAATAATAATGTAATGTGTAAAAGTTGCTATAAATTATAAGTTCAGGTTTATTATGTTATTTGATAGTAAAACGATTATATGAGTACCTTAACAGACACTGAAAATTTTGTTACACAACAATGAAAGTTATTAAATATTAGTTTGTTAACATTGACAGAATTGTGTTACTTATATAATTTGTTGTTATTGTCAGTTCTCTCTTCATGACATCTGCATCATCCTGAATAAAAATATAACTTAGTAACTGTAGAAGCTTTGCACAAATGTGTATGTATCCAGAAATGTATGCTTGTAGCAGCTAAGTAAATGCACATTGTGAGCTGAGTAAAACATTAACTATATTTTTTTTTTTAGATGGACGAAACTCCTATCGAGTCTATAGCTGAAAAGTTTGTCAGCTGGATGGACAGGAAAGAAGAATGGTGGAATGGTATCATACACGACAATGCCATATTGGATTGGTTTGGCAGAACTATAATTGGGCGAAATAATATAATGACTTTCTTAAGGATACAGTTTGCTAGAGTTTTGCATAAAATAGAAAGTGTCTCTAGATGTGCACCGCTAGTTCACCGTGCATTGACAAAGAATGCGGTTTATGAAAATCGTAATAATAATGGTGTAATGGAACATGTAGAACCATTTAAAGAGTGTGGACAAGGTGACTGTACAAGATCAGAAACACCAGTGAATCAGGTAAAACCATCTAACGTGCATTTATTGAATGCACCAAACTGGCGAAAAAATATGCATGGGGCTGACATGGGAGCTGGCGGTGACTATGAATCCCTTAAATTCATAGAACTAAGGGGAAGCTTAAAGGTGCAGCATATGGATTCTTGTGACAATAATACATTCGAACGGAAGAATTCTCTTAAGCGGATTGTTCTTGGATACTCTAAACAAATACAACTGATTGTTTATGAGGGAGAGAATAAATGTCGCAGAAATTTATCCAAGCTCTATAATAGCAATTAGTTGCATTTATTTATTTAAATCCGCCAACAATCTGTTCTTCTTTGTACTATTATTTTTTTAAATATCTGTACTTTTATTGTAAATTTGTTTCCTTATTACTTATAATAGTATGCTGTAATATTTTAAAAGTAGTAGCGTTGTTTTCAAAATATCTATCTGTGATTTGATTTTAAGACTGTTTTATTATTTCGAATGTTAAATAAAAGAGTTACTATGTATTTATTCTGAAGTTAAGTATTAAATGATACAAAGGAAGATTTATAACAAGGTTAGAAGCTGATTCTTATTTTATAAAGTTGTTAGAGAATGGAAGAATTATGAATTGTAAATTTAACAGAGTAAGAATGTGTTTTTTATAAATAAATGATTCTGTTTTTGTTGGTAAAAAATATTCTGTTTAAATATTGTACATATCATTTGAATCATTGTGGTAATGAAAAGGCTGTTAGATATAATCTGCAGTTTATTTTGAAAAATTCGAGAAACTTTCCAAAAATATTGTAATGTATTTTGTAAACAAGGAGAATTGTGTAAAGTATGCAAACTGTTTAAACTGTTGTCAATTTATATGTTTATTATTAGACAGATGTGAACAGATAATTTGTATTTTTGTAAACCAAGTAAAATAAACATCACATTTATTCATTGTTCTTACCTTTTACATTAATTCTTTTACAAAAGTCAAGTATTGTCTTAAAAGTTTTAAACTGTAGCTTTTAAAGTACACCGGTTGCTGTTTATGTAGTTTGGTTGCTCAGTCTTATTAACAATGTCATTAGCTACCATCATTGACACAACAGTATGTAAAATTGGAGAAGTAAAGGAAATTCATCAACATTCACTCTATCTAGACATAAGGAGATCACACACACACACACACAACATATTAGCACCTCAAAAACACCTTCTACACACCAGCAATCAATGGTAACAAAACTACCATCAGTGTTTAGTGCAAATGAGAGAGAAATGTCAACAGTGCTGTCTAGCAACAATAAAGGAACAATGCCTAAACTCCTGAGGAAAACATCAGTGAAGAAGGATACTGAATATTGAATGTGGCTACAATATTAACAAATGTATGCTTGTATCAGCTAAGCAAACTTACATTTTGAGCTAAGTAAAACATTGTGTTATGCTATAAATATAGCACTATAAATATTTCATCACAAGTTGAAATCAGGCTTTGAACATGCTTTTTTTGCTTGACATTTTGATTTCTTTTTTTCTTTGATTGTGAACAGAACATTAAAATAATGCACTCAAATCTTTAAAAAAATGTACTCTAGACTATAGGAGGATTATAACACTTACTGTACAGTGCATCAGGATCTACAGGTTCCATCATCAGCCCTTCATCATCTATATCTATGATACTGTCAAACAGTTCACTCATATTTGTTATAGTATTCAAACGTAAAAGAATATCCATTGGGATCTGAAATAACAATACAACAGAACTTGCCATTAAGTGAGCACATTTGTGTGCATGTCTCTCTCAAACACACACACACAATTACAGATTGTTTATATAAATAACAAAAAATTATTTTGCATGATAATTTTATTAACATAAACACGCTTCTAAGATTAGATACCCTGTCATGTTCCTAGCTGCTCACTCCCCACTTTTTCATATCTAACCTATACAGTTGAGCCATTTTCCATAATGACCTGTTCCTGTTCTAATTCAAAGCCATGACTTCATAAAGTCTGTTGCTTCTCTATCACTGAGGTATTATGTGACTGGAGCTGAATACCTAAATAATAATTAAAATATCTGTTGTGTTTTAATAAGATATAATGAGGGTAATTCACACTCTATAGAAATGCTGATGTCAGGAAGCAGTCGACAATCGGCAAGAAACATCAAAATAAAAGAAGAGTAGGAGGAATGATCTTTGTTTACAGTAAAGGAACTCGAAAATAAGAAATTTTAAACCAAAAAGGAAATTAAATCTTGGTTGACCCAAGACTGTATTTAGTGTTGCCATCACTATTATGTGTATAAAATGTGCACCATACATATGGGGCCATATCAAAGAGGTGAATGCAGACTACTGTTGACAAGAGGTGCTAAATTCATATTTTCTAAATTTAACAATTCTTAGATCATCATCATCAGTTACAGCAGCAGCTGGCAGATGATCAGAACTAAATTTTAAATGAAAATCAAAATATAAATTTTGAAAATTAAAAGTTATAAAAAGCTATTTAGTCTTCTATAGCGAAGACTGTCACCCTAGCTTCTAGTCAGCACAAGCACATGCAAGTCAGTCAGATTGAGCAGTTATTAAAATATTTCTGAACCAAAGCATGAAAAATGCTCTTTTAACAACTCATTAACTAACTTGAAAAGACAACTGTTTTAATAAACTATACTTATTTATACAATTTATATGAACACGTCTTCCAACCCATATCATATAAACAGGCCCTGCACACAAATATATACTTGGGGATATATATTCTCCCCATTGTCCTACAAGTAAGTTTTTGACAAGTACATTTATTTTTTTGTCATCATTACTATTTGTGTCCATATCAATTTTTATGAAAATAATATTAAATATTGTGGTAAAGTAAGGATATGAAAAGTATATTCAGAGTGATGGCAAGGTAAAGTGGCCCTACACAACATGCAGCAAAATTCCTAATACTTAAAGGAGAGAATAAGTGTACTTTACATTATTTTTCCAATTTTAAAATACTGCTTTATACTTACTTCCTGTGCAGTGGATTCAATGAAATCATCCTGTGAACGGTGGCTGCTAATTGTGTTCACAGAGTAGTTGTATATAAACAGAAAGGTAAACAAATGTAGCCATAACATCTTACCACAGTGACTGCTTATTTAGCACTGACATGAGACAGGATATTGTGGATTAACATTTACATTTAAGGAAATGCACACTAACCACTGCTCTTATCCATTATGTTATCACACTAGAGCCAAATAGACATTAAATTATGAAGAATAAGTAAAGTATCTTTTATGGATATTCAAGGTAAGAGTAACATTTCAGCCAATGTATTGTTATACAAACAAAGTCGATTTCTCAGGTTTAACTGAACTGTGTGGTGTATGTTTTACAATACCTTTTGCAACTCAGAATCTTAAATAATTTTATAAAATTAATATGTCATCACCCCATTGCAAATTTGGGACTCCCTTCAAAATGTCTGTAATCTATGCTGCAAAAACTTCTACACATTGTTATGAGTTATGTATATTAGTGGAAAGTATTAGATATAGTCCTGAGATATATAAATAAACATAGATAACTTAAAAGTCAAGACAAAATTATTTGTCATTTAGGCATTATTATATTTATAATAATAAAAGATAGTAGTAATTATTGTCTGCTTCACAATTGTTATTTTACTAAAAAATAGAGTTTTTGGTGTTTTGTAATTTTTATTTTACTTTCTAAGATACAGAAAAACCTCTATTAACCGTAGTAACAACCGTATGGTCACCTCCTCATGGTGTCTCTAATCATACATACAAATAAGTGTAGTCACAGATTTAGGAAAATAAAATTTATTTATTTTATTTTATCTAATAACAAATGTATTTCATTCAAAATAGTGAGAATGTTCTCGAGCTCAGGGAGCGTACTAGTTAACTATCCTTTATATTGTGTGTAATGCATTAAAATATGTAAAATCCTCCATATAGTTCTTGTTTACATACTTTAACCAGCTTTAAATTGCTGCTGCTTTACTATTTAGCCTGAACCTTATTAACTTGCCCTCTACCTTTGTCCTGCTTATTCCAGATCTTTCCATAGGTTATTATTTTTCCCGATACTTTTGTGTACAGTCAAAATGGTGATCTTTCTGTTTTAACCATTTTTCTACAAGAGCCTTAACCTGCCCTAAGGCAAAGCAGAGACCTCTTCTCTGAACCCACTTAGAGGTTCTCAGTAGGCGCGTCCATGACACAGGATGGGAGTTCTACTGAGCAGCCAGTGTTGCAGAGTATAACGCTTTACCCTAGTCCAGCAGAGAAGAGGTTCTTCGGTTTGGCAGAGATGGCAATCCTGCTTATGGGAGTTTTTCATAAGCAAGGGGCAGATGAAACTCCTAA
Source organism: Magicicada septendecula (assembly GCA_034769895.1). Lineage (NCBI taxonomy): Eukaryota > Metazoa > Arthropoda > Insecta > Hemiptera > Cicadidae > Magicicada > Magicicada septendecula. Next base: position 410,518,579 of record CM068369.1, on the reverse strand, counting down.
GCTGCAGAGAAAGCAACCATCTAGGAAAAGGTATTCTGATATAAAACTCTGCTTGTTTGGGTTAGGGTGTTTGTAGAAGGCTAGTTATCTACCCAAGGAAAAAAACTTTCAACCTTCAATGAAAGCCTTGGAACATGACTGATTGCAATGGTTACAACCAGGCAAGATTAAGATTTGGAATATGGGAACAAATGAGGACCTCAACAATTTCCTCAAAGAATTTAAAGTTAATATAGCTATTATAATGGAGACCAAAAAGAAGCCAAAAGGTGAGAAAGACTTACTGGGTTATGTCATGATATACAGCGGCGTATCAAAGACGAGAAGAGCATGTTGTGATAAGAAGTGGAAAAATCAAATTAGAGATTACATGATTGTAAATGAGAGACTAGTTATTGTGAGATTGATAGGGATCACTTAACTGTTATAGGAATGTATGCTCTAGAAGAAGGTAAAGAACATGAATCGAAAAATTTTTGAGGAGCTATAAAGAAATCTCTCTAATGTAAGTAAGACTGAATATTTAATAATAGCAGAGGACATAAATGCTAGAGTAGGTAAAAATCCTATTCTATATGTGACAGGAATATACGGTGAGCATATGCTAAATAACAATGACAGATGATTGAGAGAATTTGCAATTTACAATGGTCTGCGTGGGGGTACCACTCCTTACCATGGTGAATAAAAAATTAGCACATAGGGTAACTGACACCACATCTATGGAGGAAAGAATGTTAATACAGATCATCACCTAGTCGAGCCTACAATACTCTCGTGGGCTATATGGTAAAGCAGAAATCACAGCAAGACAGGGTGAATAGAAGTAAAACAGAACAAAAATTTAAAGTTCATCTGCTGCGAGAATATAGTACTGTATTGACGATTTATATAAACGCAGACTTGCACATCTACTTGGCATAACATAAACAGAATAAGATATCAGTGTAGAATAGAAGAACATAAAACATGCCATAATAAAGTAGCTACGGAAGTGCTAAGTGTAAAACCTATGAAGTATTGTAAACAAGGTTTAACAATATAGAACAATAAGATTAAAGAGGCTACAGAGGGAGAAAAACATGAAACATACAGAAACCATATGCAACAAAAAACTGAAGAATCCAAAGAAAAATACAACCAGATAAGGAATGCCATGAAATTATTAGTGACAGATGTACATAAACCATTATAAGATACATTAGTAAGTATTGTAGAGCATGACCTACATGATAGACAAGAGATCACATACAAACTCATGGAGCATTTTAATAGAGAAGAAAGAGATACTGCTCAAATGAGTATTATTCCAAAAGAAATATGCTTAATCATTATAAAACTTATGGTACCATCCCAGTATTACCATATGGTATTATCCCAGTATTATAGTTTATCTTCTCAAGAAAACATTGAAGAATGCTTGCCACACACAAAAATTTCCAAAGTTTTCAGGAAAACCCCAAGAAGAGGACAGGTGCCATCTGGACTGATGGCAGGAGGGAGAGACATCAATCAAGAATTAAGAAGATGTGGGAGAAGAGAAGGAGGGAGGAACCAGTTGAACCAAATGTAGTCCACAGTGGCTCATATGCAACAAAAAGTAAGAACCAGAAGCTCCTGGATTAGATGGTATAAACTTGGAATTATTGAAGTATGGTGGGTTGTGTGTGTAACATAGAATATTATATTTATTTAACATTTGTTGGACAGAATGTTCAATCCCAAATGAGCAGAAAACAGCAAATGTTATTTATATATTCAAGAAAGGAAAGAATATAATACCGTACTTTGGACAAAATACGACTGTTTTGTTTTTCTCGGTTGGCAACACTGTCAGAACAAAAAAAGGCTGTTATAAGGTGTTGTTTGCAATCAGCTGGTTCCAATTAAGCGGGAGAGAGTGGTCAAAACATTGACATTTGAAGGTAAGTGATGTTTACACTACTTTAAACTTTTATAAAATTTTTTGTCAAAAACAATAGCTTCAAAACTTCTAATGCCTAGGCTACTGTCTTAATACTAAGACCACAGTTTTGTTATGTTTTGCTGACTCAAACATTGTTATGAAGTGACAATTGAAACCAAAGCAATATTTCTAACCTCAAATTTTTTATTTAGGCTTTTATTAAAAAAGTACACTTGGAGTGTGGCTTTGGACAGTGTAAGCCTTATAACCTTCTTAGTGCTAATTATCTTTTTTTATTAGAAATGTTACATGTATGCTGTAAAACAATAACAATTAAATACAAGTTTAGATTAAAATATTTATCTTGTTTTACACAAATTTTGTTTCAGTTTATTCACTTATTGTGCAGATTTACCTACAAAAATATGGGAAAGTACAGAAGAAAAATAGGAGGGTGGCAGTATGCCAATTACACCAATGAAAGTCTTGCCAAAGCTGTTAAAGAGAGGTTGAAAGGTAAATCTTTACGCTATTTACAAGAGAAGTACGGAGTACCTAAATCAACCATCCATAATAAATCGAGAGGTAAACACGAAAGTAGTTACGGAGGGCAATGTGTGTTAAGTGCTGAAGAAGAAACTAAACTCGCTGAGAATATAATTTTAGCTAGTACATGGGGTTTTCCGCTTAGTCTGTTTGACATCAGATTGCTACTTAAGTCCTATTTAGATAGTAATGGCCGTACAATAAAATTATTTCAGAATAATTTGCCCGGAAAAGATTGGGCCAAGGGTTTCATGGAGTGCCAGAAACATATTATTTCATCAAGATGCTGCCAAAATGTAAAGAGATGTAGGGCTGCAATAAGCCATGAAATGATTTCTGAATATTTTGATGAACTGAATGAATCATTGCAAGATGTAGAACCAAGATCAATAGTAAACTATGATGAAACTAATTTTACTGATGATCCGGGCGTGAAAAAAATTGTATGCCGTCGAGGCTGTAAACACCCAAACCGAGTTTTGGATTCATCAAAACAGTCTTACTCTGTAATGTTTTCTGGTTCTGCTGAGGGTTAATGGTTGGCTCCCTATATAGTCTACAAGGCAGGGTATCTCTATGAGTCTTGGACCGCAATGGGACCCAAAGGAGCGCGATACAACCGCACCAAGAGCGGATGGTTCACCACTGAAGTCTTTGAAGACTGGTATTTTAAAATTGTTTTACCTTATTTTAAAACATTGCCTAAAGATGATCCTAAAGTACTGTTGGGTGACAACTTAGCCAGTCACATATCTCCGGCTGTTATATCGCATCTTGTAATGAGAATAATATTAGATTCATTCTACTCCCCCCCAATAGTACCCATATCACTCAGCCGCTTGATGTAGCGTGCTTCCGAAGCCTAAAATCTAACTGGAGGGCAGTACTCACTGAATGGAAATTGAAACATGGGGAACGATTCCAAAAGACATGTTCCCGAGGCTTTTGAAAACATGTCTTGAGAAAATTCACACAAATGATACAGGGAAAAAACTTGATTGCTGGGTTTAAAGCAACAGGGGTGGTTCCACTTAACAGGGAAAAGGTTTTAAAAGTCATCCCTAAAGATTTAAGTGAAGGAAATGCAGGTACAAGTACTGGAAATGACAGCAATGCCTCACTTGATGGAACTTTTGAAACGTTCCTTCGCGAGATGCACAGTAAAGAAACGACAGGAACACGGAAAAAAGAACTAAAATTAACGTTCCTGCAGGGAAAAGTGTCACTAATTTAGAAGAAAATGTTGAGGCAGGACCAAGTACCAAGACACCTAAAAAGCCAAACCCTGCCAGTGCAAAAAGTAAGAAGAAAGCGGCAGAGGAATCTGAGTCTAGCAGCGAAGAAATTGACAGTTGTGTTGAAGAGATTTCAGAAAGTGAGTGGAATGAGTCTAGTGAAGAAGAAATTCAGAAAACTGTTAAATTTGATGAACTGAAATGTGGTGATTTTTAATTACTGAGCTGGACTACGAAGCTTCCAAAAATAAATTTTTGAAGAAAAACTTCATTTGCCAGGTTATAAACAAAGCCACACCCGATGCCATAAAATGTTCTTTTTTGAGACACTCTACTAAGGCAGCGAACATTTATATTTTTCCTAATGAAATAGACATTAGTTTTGTTTCATTAAAACAGATTGTAAAACCACTTTTTGAGAGACGAGGAAGGTATGCCTTCCCATATGAGTTGTAATTTTTTGTCAGTTATGTGTTAATATATATTAAGAAGAGTTGTAATTTTTTTTAATCCTGGTATTACTCATATCAACTCAGAATATTTTTAAAAAACGATTACAGTGTCCAAAGCCACCCATTTGAGGTTGTATCTTTGGACATAACTTAAAAAACAAGCCTGTCCAAAGTCACCCAACTTTGCGGGTGACTTTGGAAGTCACGTTTTTTTTTTAAAAAAAGGTGTGAAAAAATAAAAAACTTGCTTCTTTTCATATTGAACCTTATTATTTGGGTCAAGACTAAACTTTTAAGGCCATTTTGAGCCCTCTAATTACAATCCTTCATTGCCAAATTTAAGGTCAAAGTTCAAAAATGTCCAAAGTCACCCTCAAATATGGTACTTAAAATTATTGGGGCATCAGTTTACTGAATGCAGCTTACAAAATCTAAAGTAAAATAATTAAAGCCTTTGTAATAACTCAGATACTAATTTCTTAGAGGTACAAACAGGCTTGTAGAAAGAAAGGTCTTTCATTGACAATGTTTCTGTTTGAAGCAGGTTATTCAGAAACAAAGAATTTAATCTAGATACTCACCTAGCATTCACTGAGTACACAAAAAAGCCTTTGATAAGGTCAAAAGACCCAAACTTTGGCCAATTATAGCTAACAGAGGAGTCCCAAAACACATCATCAAAATTTCACAAAGTTTACTTGGGGTTAGTAAAATAGTAATTGATACTGGTAAAGAATTAACAACCAAAATTCTCATCAATCGACAAGTAAGACAGTGATGCAGTTTGTCACCAACTCTGATTAATGTGTATACAGATGATCTCATTAGCGAATGGTAAAACTAAGAATGAACTCAGGTACAGAGATCATTCACAACACATGTTTAAATACACTGTTATTTGCGGACGACCAAGTTATAATAGAAGACACCAGGAAAAGTTATCTCTCTATAAATCTTATTAGCTGAGTTCCCTTTTCAATATGAAAACATCTTTGTTAAAACTAAAACCATGGCTTTTTTTATATCTATCTGATAAGAACAAAAATTTGTCATCAACAACATTTCTTGTGGAGAAGACAAAGGCATCTTGAACAAAATAAATAAATTTCAAGATGGTATAGTAGATATGTGGTACGGTTGTAAGAACTCTTCAAAATTCTTCTTCTACAAGAATCACCTGTTCCAGTCCCAAAGGAATATATACACTTCACCAATGCTTTCTGGGACTTCTTATATTTCATTGTCCCACAGGTTTGTATTGCCAAATTTCCTTAGGTAACCTGCCATGGCATCCTATTCAGATCCATCTCTTTTTGTTCTCTGCAATGCGATCTTGGATATTGAAAATGTTCTACTCTTTATGAATGTCTTCATTGCAGAGCCTATCCCTTCATGTGTAGCCTTCAACAGATTGCAATAATCTCATCTCCAATGCTTGTGTTCTACTCAGATATTTTTTCACCAGAACAGGGCCGTAGCTAGAGGCTTGGGGGCCCCGGGGCAACAAGTGATTATGGGGCCCCCTCTTTATCTGCCCCCTCCCCTTGCCACTACATCACTTGCATTTAGTAAGTCACTTGCATTCAATAGGGTTGCTATTTGGTGGTTTTTTCTTGATAAGTGAAAAGACTGGGCATTTAAAACAGACGAAACGCATCTTAACTTTTCGCACTGAGTTTAATATAAAATTTACGGAGTTACAATTTTGTTATTGTAAAATCAAATTAATTGGATACATTGAATTACTAAGATAAAAGCAGAAACAATTAAGACAGAAAAGTAATTGCATTACTCATATCAAGAATTGCAAGGTTTATCTTAAAAGTGATAATTGAAATACGAAAAATAACACAAGTTAAAAAAAACAGCAAATTTTAAAGAGAAAAAGCAAATTGTTTCAAACTGTGTACTTCATAAGCAATATTCTAAGTCTACACAGGCTGAGTTTTAGCTGAAAACATAGGATTACATGAACTTCTGTTTCCTAACTTTTTTAGAAGCAAAGTCATTAATTACTTTATCAATATTAATTTTTTGAGCTCTATCATTTTCAATTGAAAGCAAAGCTAGATTGCTGAGCCTTTCCTGTCCCATAGTGCTTCGTAAGTAATTTTTTATCAACTTTAATTTTGGAAATGACCGTTCAGCCTTACCTACGGTCACAGGAACTGTCAAGTACATAATACATGCTGTACACACATCAGAATAAGTTGGCGAAATCAATTATTAACAGTTCTGCAAATTCCTTGACGCTGCTCATTTTCTCAAGTTTGTCTTTAAATGAAGTCTTAACGGAACATATCTGAGATGGAAATGTTGGAGACACATCATCTGCAAACCTTCTAACAAAATCTACTGCTTTCTCATGGACCTCTTTTGCACTACCGTTGACAAGAAATTCAGGCTGAATTACTTGATAAGTGTCAAGAACAGCTTTCATACCCTGAAAACGGTTATCTAGTTGAGTCATAAAGTGTCTATCATTGGGTAGAACACTGTTACTCTAAAACAGGATTCTGGCTCTTGTAACCTCTCATCTTCACATAACTCATCAAAGTGTTTTTTCACCTTCCTAATCCTACTCTGCCGAAACCCTTGAGATATTCCCCAGCGTTCACAAATCTCAGAAGCCTCAGACACTAATTCTCCAAATCTTCCACGCATCTCGGTGACTTTAAGCAGAGCATTTCCCAATAACTCATATGCAGATAACAGATCTACGGTCTCAGATTGCAGAGACTTTGACACAATGTTAAGGGCCTCTAAAACTTCACATTGTATTACTAGGAGTAATACAAAGTTGAAAGATTCCAGCTTTTTCTTTATTTGCTTCATCCCTTTCCTTCTTTTTTTGCTAGTCAGAATTAGGCGGCTGAGACATTTCACTACATCACAGAACCTATGTTTAAGGGCACTTACTGCGTCAAATCTACCAGCCCAGCGAGTTGGATTTAGGGTTTTTAATGTCACTTTTGAAGACCCACTCTGGTACATTGTTTTTAACTTCTCCCAGCGAACAATGCTATGGCCAAAAAAGCAACATACATTTTGGACGGTTTCAAAAAACTGGCAAATATCTCTGTTTCCTTCAACAGCATCACTCAGCACAAGGTTAAGGTTATGTGCCGCACAATGTACAAAGTAAGCATATGGGGCTTTTTATTTTATACGTTCTTTCACACCATGGTATACTCCAGTCATTACGGCTGCTACATCATATCCTTGACCACGACATTTCCTCACATCTAAACCCTTCTCTTCCAGCGAATTAATTATTTCTTTAGCAAGCCCTTGTGGTGACTGATCTTTAACCTATCTAAAGGAGAAGAAAACTTCACAAATTTTCAACTCAACAGCAACAGGTTTTCCTGTTTCGTTGTTCTCTATTTTCACGTATCTATAAACTTCACTTAACTGGTCAGCCTTAGATACATCTTGGGTTGTGTCCAAAATGACTGAAAAAAACAAAGCATTTTGAAGCTCACAAGTGATTTCGTCTTTAACTTGTGATGATAATAAGCCGATCAGCTCATTTTGAATTTGCGGACTTAGATATTTTACCGCACCATGTGGATGCTTTAGCAATTCTTGCAACACAGGGTCATACTTTGATAGCAGTTCAGTGATTGATAGGAAATTTCCCTTATTGCTATGTTCTAGCCTCTCACTGGTTCCGCGAAAAGCGAGATTGCATGTTGCAAGGATTAGGGTTACATTCAGTATTCTTTCAACTACCTTCCGCCAGAAGCTTCTTTCTTCCTCAGACTTTCTATCAATTATCTCATCAACTTTAATATTCTTGTTTAATATGGTAACCAAATCACTTGTACGAATTAATAAATTATTTACCTTAAATTATCCGCCGTGTGATTTCTTGTGCTTCGTCTATGACGTGTTTCAGAGCTTATGCTCCATCGTCAGATATTATTAAAACTATCACTCTTGCGAGATCGTTAAGAAGTTAAAATGTCAAAATTTGCATATGAACCGTACGCAGATTTGGGTGCACACCCGTTCAAGTTCATTCTGCCACTGAGCAGTTGCTACCTTATCGTAGCCCCAGCAAGCAGACTCAAGGCGGTATCGTACAATCGGTTGGATACAAAGTTCAGGTGGTCATTTAACACGATATCGCGACTACTTGGGTTTGCATATGCACTGTAAATTTCAAATTCCTCCAAGGCATTCATGAAACGGCCCTTCTTACACACATGTAACGGTATTAAATTGGAACTAAAATCTGTGTAATTATGATTGTGTGAAGTCAGGTGTCAGGCGTAATTTGATTTGATGTTGTCAATGTTTCTTATTTTCTTAGGTAAATGTTCTCGAAATCGTTTAAAGAAACCTCTCCCAGTCTGTCCAATGTAAAGGCACTCGCAATCATTGCATGTTAACTTATATATGCCAGTTTTTTCTTCTGGAGGCGTGTGTTTTTTCGGTTTGAGAATATCCAGTAACTTATTATTAGTCCTGAATGAAATAGTGAAACTATTATTATTCAATACAGAAGACAAAACCTTAGGCATAAAGCTAGTGTAATTAGTAGATATAAAAATTGTTTGCGGGTTGTTGTTTATTCGGGGTTTAAGCATTCTTTTTTCATGTTTTCTCAACAGTTTGTCAATGGTTAAACTATTGTAACCATTGGCAACCGCGATATATTTTATGACATTTAGCTCATCACGGAAGTCATTATCATCCAAAGGAATTGTCAATAATCTATGAATGAAACTACTGTACGCTGCCATTTTATGTGAAAGAGGATGATGAGAGTCTGCGTGTAATGATTTCACTTTTAATGGCTCGTTTTACATTCAAAATGATGGCCTAGCTATGGGCTCACCCCTCTCCGGCCTACTGGCCGATATTTATTTGAATTATTATGAGAATACTCACTTGTTGAACAATAATATATATGCAAATAAAATAATATTTTATGCACGGTATGTAGACGATACGTTTTTAATTTTTGATGGTACTATAAGACAAATCGAATTATTTAAAAACTGTTTAAATAAAATAAATAGAAACATCCAGTTTACTCTTGAAACAGAGGTAGATAACAAGATAAACTTTCTAGATTTAACCATCACTCGACAGATGAATAAACTAAAGTTCAACATTTATAGGAAACCAACTACCACTGACACCACAATACACGCAGACTCTCATCATCCTCTTTCACATTAAATGGCAGCGTACAATAGTTTCATTCATAGATTATTGACAAATCCTTTGGATGATAATGACTTCCGTGATGAGCTAAATGTCATAAAATATATCGCGGTTGCCAATGGTTACAATAGTTTAACCATTGACAAACTGTTGAGAAAACATGAAAAAAGAATGCTTAAACCCCGAATAAACAACAACCCGCAAACAATTTTTATATCTACTAACTACACTAGCTTTATGCCTAAGGTTTTGTCTTCTGTATTGAATAATAATAGTTTCACTATTTCATTCAGGACTAATAATAAGTTACTGGATATTCTCAAACCGAAAAAACACACGCCTCCAGAAGAAAAAACTGGCATATATAAGTTAACATGCAATGATTGCGAGTGCTTTTACATTGGACAGACTGGGAGAGGTTTTCTTAAACGATTTCGAGAACATTTACCTAAGAAAATAAGAAACATTGACAACATCAAATCAAATTACGCCCGACACCTGACTTCACACAATCATAATTACACAGATTTTAGTTCCAATTTAATACCGTTACATGTGTGTAAGAAGGGCTGTTTCATGAATGCCTTGGAGGAATTTGAAATTTACAGTGCATATGCAAACCCAAGTAGTCGCGATATCGTGTTAAATGACCACCTGAACTTTGTATCCAACCGATTGTACGATACCGCCTTGAGTCTGCTCGCTGGGGCTACGATAAGGTAGCAACCGCTCAGTGGCAGAATGAACTTGAACGGGTGCGCACCCAAATCCGCGTACAGTTCATATGCAAATTTTGACATTTTAACTTCTTAACGATCTCGCAAGAGTGATAGTTTTAATAATATCTGATGATGGAGCATAAGCTCTGAAACGCGTCATAGACGAAGCACAAGAAATCACACGGCGGATAATTTAAGGTAAATAATTTATTAATCTCATCAACTGTCCCATGTTTGTGCCACTGTTCATAAACTATACAGGCACGAGCATGGGCTCTGGATCCTTCATGACTAATTATACGTTCTGAAATATGCGTCAAGTCCCTAACTCCACTGGTCGAAAACCTTTGAGACTGAGCAACATGTGCATGCCCTTCTTGTTGTTGGGGAAACAACCAACATGGTAGACAGTAAATGCAATCAAGCTTCATTAAGTAACACAACCAATTTCTGTTTAGTTTTAATCCAGCCTTAGTTGTCAAGCGGTGATAGCTGTTTGAAAAAGATCGGCCTTGTTGTGTTTCGTCTCTTGGAAAAGGGCCAACAGGTTGGTGAGGGCCAGCTGCTATAAGCCTACATTTCATCTCAGGGTCTTTTACAATGTTAGGGAAGACATCATACTCTGTAGCTACATATATGTCTTGTGTATTTTCACTGAAAGATACAACCTCTTCATCTGAAGAGTCGGACTGAGCTGAATTTTGATCAATGTCATATTGTGGGAACGCACTGCATTTATCAATGTCTTCTAAGCCAAGAGGGGTAGGGTCGTCACTTATATGCATCTTCCTTTCTTCTAACACACTTTCCACATCTTCTATTCTCTCTTCATTATGGTCTTAGATCTTCTTCAACCCTAAGGGAAAAACAGTTTCTCAGGAAAAAGTGGCAAAGGGGGGAATCTAAAGTAACAGCGTCCGTAGGCACCATATTAAAGAAATACAAAAGAAAATATATTAAAGAGCTGAGAGAAAGATATTTAAAGAACTCATATTTGATGTACAGTAATTATGCATATCCTATAGTGATACGACACACTTTTAAGGTTTATTAGTGAGGAATTGGATGTAACTGCAATTTAAAATTTTTTATGAATTGTGGCCTGAAAGTTACAAAGGCGTTGCTCAAGTATGCAACTATAGTGAATTTTTCTCCCCGTAGCCGAAAAAATGTGCCACTTATATGATTTTATAAAAGTCCTTATTTTGCTGCCTACATTTGGACCCTACATCCAGGTTTCAGCCTTACATATATATTATTTTCATAATTGAAAAATAAAACATGCAGTAATCAAGTAAACAAAAAATTGTAACTTTTGAATTTTTTTAAAATACCGTATCCATAAAAATTTAAGACAATGACTCAAACGTTCTTGAGATATTATTTACTAATAATAAAACACAGTACACAGTAAACAAACAAAATTGTAAACACACAGATACAGTGAAACATTTGTAAATCGAAGTTGGGTACTGTGTTTTTGGTCTTGAAAAGAAAAAAATACAGTCTCACAATCCGATGTCGCTATTTGGCTTCCAGAACATACCAAAAACAAAAAAGAAAAAAAAAACATGCAGTCATTGGAGAGTTAAACATTCAGAAAATCACGTATCACACCAACATTACATACAGGTCAACGGTGAATTATAAGTTATATATACGTCTCTGCCACTCTGCCAGACAAAAAAAGAAAAGCCATAGGCTATAGGCCTAACCTCTAAATTTGTTTGGCCGCCAGCCCGTGGCCTACTCAAAAAAAGGGAAATGGTGTGTAAACATATGGTCCCTATATACATTTCTACAGTGGTGTACCTAAGAATCAGAGAGCAAAGAGAGGAGTATCTGTGCTTATAAAAAACAAACTGAAGAGGTATGTAACTAACTGGGAACCCATTGATGGAAATTTTATAAAACTTAATATTAACCTGCATGGATGCATAAGTTTATAGGTGTATATGGAATTAGTGAAGATGAAATATTGCATACAAAAGATGTCTTTTTTCAGTAAACTAAGTGATATAATAGAGGAAAGTGGAAGTACAAGAGAAGTTATCATAGCTCGAGATTTGAATGGTAGAACTGGAAAACAAATGGACAGTAAAATCGTAGGACTTTTTGGAGAAAATGTTATAAATGACAATGAAAACAGATTGGTTGACATTTGTGAACAGCATTCCTTAAGAATTTTAAATGGCTTTTATCAGCATAAGGAAATACACAGATTTACATGGCATCAGGACACATTACAGCTGAAGTCAATTATAGACTACATGATAGTTTGGCAGCAAGCAAAATTAAAAGTACAAGATGTCACATCATACAGAGGAGTAATGCTCAGTCATCATTTTCTGGTGAACTCAAAAATTTTATTTCCTTTTAGAGAGGCAGATACAAGAGTAAAATAAATTAATGATGGGGATATTCCTCAAATTGAAATAAATACCTGAGGTAGCCTATAATCTCAACAGTTTAGAAAATGAAAGTACCATATATTTATATAGAAAGAGACTGGATGAGAAACTAACTGAAGCTGATTTCAGTGGCACAGAAATTCAACACCAGTATTTTTTGAACAAGGTACACAAGGCAGCTAAAGAAGCATTAGGAGAGGAAAGTAAATGTCATAGAAAAAAAATATTATTAGAATGAGGAAATAGAAAAGGATGTCCAAAGGAAAAAAAATGCATACCTCAAATGGTTGAATACTAAAGATATTCAAGACAAAATTAAACTTAAAAGACAGCAGGCTAAAGTTAGGAAGAAGGTGACAGAAGCAAAAAATAAAAGCTGGGAACAATCATGCCAAAAGGTAGAAAAGTTCATTGGAGGAAAAAGAAATACAGAATCCTGGAAATTATTAAACAATTTAAGAACAAGCTCCAAGGAAATTCAGGGATTTAGGTACATCTCACTACAGTCTTGGGAAAATTATTTCAAACAGCTATAGGTAGAGAGTAGAGAAGAATATTTCGAAGACATTGAAGCGAATTTAAGAGAAATACCAGATGATTATATTCACTTGGATATAAATACTGTAAAAGAAGCTGTAAAATCTCTAAAGAATGGAAGAGCAGCTGAAATTGGAGATGTTCCTGTAGAGTTATTGAAAAATAGTATAAATAAATTATATGAATTATTAAGAAATCTTTTTCAAAATGTTTGAATGGAGAAGTACCATCAGATTGGAAGATGGGATACATTTCTACAATACACAAGAAGGGATGTAAAGATGATTGCAAAAATTATAGAGGCATAACAGTTACTAGCAACTAAGTAGGCTTTAAACACTGAGTACACTGAGTAGAGTACTCAGACATTTTTTAGAAGCTGAGTGTAAGGAACTGGAGGCTGAAGAATAAGCAGGTTTCAGAGTTGGTAGATCAACCATAGATCATGGGCAAAATTGCTATTGCTTTAGAGGACATTCAGTCAATTCTAAATGGAGGGAAATGAAGCTCCTGAAGAGTATTTCTGCGTAAATTTACTCTATCAAAATTGAAATAGTAACTAAGTGCAGAAACCAAAATTTTATATTATAAATGAAAATTTCAATTTAGTCTGAAGCTGTTGAACAAGAAAACAACAATTCAGTGAAATGTACATTATGTAATAAAAACAAAGTAAATGTTTGTACAGTAAAATTATATTATAAAAATAAAATAATTATACAAATTTGAAAAAAAATTAAATATTTATACAAATACATAAATATTGCAACATTACAATTATATAGGCCTAAAGATGTTTCAGTAAAAATTTAAATATTAACAAGAAATTTAAATTTAAAGAAGGTGGCCTACTCCTTTTTTAAAAAATCGGGCGGGGCTGTGTCGGGGCGCACGGCCGTTGGTTTAACGTGAAACGCCTATGTCAGCGAGTCATGTATATTTTGACATCATGTATGGAGTGACTCGCACGTTGAGGTCGAACTGGCACACCGTAGTATATTTGAGGGAAGGATAGTTCCTCACCGTTAACATCGTAGATTATGTTAATCGGAGACGAGTTCTGCCCCGGGGCAATGTCCAAACATTGCTCCTCATTCCATAGCATCGTATGTTGTCTGGCGAGCAGGATCTCCGATTCGGGGGCAGAGTCGGGGTCGATGGACTCAATCTGATACTCGGGCCCGATATTGTCATCCTCGTCGTTGTCGAACGGACTCCAGTCAATCTCTATGTTGTAGTGCTTGTACAGCGGCTGGTTTACCAAGTAGCGCAGTCAAGCCTTGATCACCGACTTGCGTACGAAACCGCTCAGATAATTGGATTTGTGGATGAGGTTCTTCTTTATGTTGACGTTGAAGGCAAAGTCGTCGTCTATCCGCCTCGGTAGTTGCTGCACCATGTTGTTCACATCGACGGGTACGTTGATCACCTGGCCGACTATACCATAATTACCTTCGTAGCGTATACGACGAATTTGCATAAAGGGTAAGCGCGGCGAAATCAACCGAACACTGATCGGGTCAAGCGGCGGCAGGCCGTTCGGCTTCGGGGGATATCGAAATCCGTTCGAGCGCGACAGCGTCGGTATTTTATTGGCATCTATCGACTTGCTACAGGTACTGCATAAACGAAATTCCGCTACATTTTCGCCGGGGAATGTAGTTTGAAGAAGAGGAATGTTACGAGCTTTCGCCTTCTTTAAATCTCTGTCGAACCAAAGTCGATCACAAACGCTGCAAGATATACCAAACGGATTGGTTTCGAATACCGTTTTGAAGCGTTCGTCCGCTACACGCCAACGGCCCTGCATCGCATCAATTCGAGTGATGTTGATATCCATCAGCTCGGAGACGTCTTCGACAGATGTATGGGTGTTATCTTCACTCGTTATGTCCATTGGTTCGGGGACAGCAGCGGTAGAGGTGCTCGCGCCGTCGGCGTCGTTCACTGAGCGCGCCGTGCCAGCTTTGCGACGCTCCCGAAACAGTCTCGCTCGCTCGGCACCGGACATTGGGGTACCTGAGCGTGGCCCATAGCCTCATCTTCCTATATGCGTAATTTATATTTTCGGCTGGCTTTTGCGCGGGCTGAGGCTGACATATTGAATTTCTACAGTTTTTTACATGCTTACTTTAAGTTTTTACATAGAAATATTGTCCAAAATACACTTATTATTAAATTCTTGGATTTCGTTGTCCATGACGTGTCCGTTACTTAACTAAATATCACTATAATATTGACGACTCGGAACACAAAGTTTTTTATAAGTAAAAACGTAAAGTTTTACTTTACAGCCTAAACCGGCTTTCACCTATAGAAGGCTTCATCAGAGGCTGTCGTTAGTAGCGCTGCTCGTCTTGTTGTTGGCGACGAGAAAGTGTTTCGAAAGATTGAAGCTGTGTGTGTGTGTGGTGAGATGTGTTCGAATAATGCGTGCGATTTGAATTGTGTCTGTTCGTTTAGGATGTCGTTTTTATTTGTTTTCGTGTGTTTGTATATTTCTAATTGTTCTAGAGTGTCTAGTTTTCGGCCTTTTGTGTGTACGTGTAGTATGTTCATGTTATTGTCGATGTTTTTATATGTGTGGTTTGCTTCAATGAGGTGGTTTGCGAAGGTAGATTCTGTAGTGGTGTGGAGTGCTTTTGTGTGTTCAATGTATCTCTGTTTGAAGCTACGTCCTGTCTGGCCTCTGTAGAATTTACTGCAATTTGAACAATTTAGTTTATATACACCGGGTAGATCGAATTTGTTTTGTGCTTTGGGCATGCGTTTTGATAGTGTGTGTTCTGTTTTGTTAGTAGTTTTGTAAGCGATTCTGTATCCTGCTTTTTTGAATTTGTGGGCAATTTTTTCTGTTTGTTTGTTGATGTATGTTAGTGTTATGAATTTGTTGTTTTCTGTCTTTGTCTGTTGTTTGTTTTGTGTTTTGTGTAGGAGTTTACTGACTATTGTTCTGTCATAACCGTTAGATTCTGCTAGATATTTTATCGTGTTTAGTTCGTCTTTGTAGTCTATTTCATCTAAGGGGATGTTGTTAAGTCTATGTATCATGGTTCTAAAAGCAGCTAGTTTGTGTTGTATTGGGTGATTGGAGGTGTTGTGTATTAGTGTGTCAGTTGTAGTTGGTTTTCTGTATATACTGAATTTGTGCCTGTGTTCTAGTTTTGTGATGGAGAGGTCTAAGAAGTTTATGGTATTGTTGTGTTCGTATTCGGCAGTGAAGGTTATGTTTTTATGTATTTTGTTTATGTGCGTTAGTAACTGTAAAGAAAAAAGACGCTCTTAACCGCAAAGCATTAACACTACACCTACATATCGCCAACACATACGGACACAATTACATGACTGAACTAATACATCACACAAATGAATGGACAAAAAAACAAATACATATCATACAGACAAAACACGACAGAAAAATAAAAAACCTGACACCAATCAAAACAGATATAATTCCCTCGCACAAATTCTACCCACGTACAGTAAACCTCACGAACGTCACACTCACAAAAAACGAACAAACACTCCTTGATAAAGGCCTAAAACATAACATACATTACAAACATAACAACCAAACACTAACAAAGCTCATAATTGACACAGAAACAAATATACAAAACACAGCACCAGAACATCAAGACACATTAAGACATAATATAAACAACACAATAGGAGTACATAAGACACCAGACAACAACAACCACAACTCAGAAATACACACAGCCATCAAACTGAGGGAAAAGGCACACAAACACAACATTACGTTTGTAAAAGCTGACAAAGGCAACACGACTGTAATTATCCCCACAGACAACCTACACAAAAAAGTACAAGACTTCATAGAACAGAACAACATCACAGAACTAAAACACGACCCCACCGACAGATACCAAAACTCAGTAAAACAAATGGTCAACAAAGCCAAACACATTATGACACATAAACAAAAGCCCTACATGAAACAAATCCGACCATCAGCACCTACACTCCAAGCGCTTCCCAAAATCCATAAAGAAGACATTCCGATCCGCCCCATTATCAACTACCGTAATGCCCCTGCACACAAACTGGCAAAATATCTAGACAAAATTATTAGACAACACACACAAATAGACAACAACATTGCAGTAAAAAACAACACTGACCTAGTAACAAAAATAAAAGACATACACATCCCCCATAACGCCACATTAGCCTCCTTTGACATTAAAAACCTGTACACAAACATCCCCATCTCTGAAACAATCACCATCCTACAAAACAAACTCAAACAGAACAACACACCAGACGAACTTATCAATGAAATAACAGAAACTCTGAACATTATCACAAAACAAAACTACTTTACTTATAACAATAAATACTACACACAGAACGATGGCCTACCCATGGGCTCCCCCATATCCAGCATTCTAGCAGAAGTCTTCCTCCAACACTTAGAAAAAACAAAAATACTCACAAACAATGACAGACACTCACATAAAATACTATATTGGCACAGATGGTGATCTGTGTGCATCCTAAACGAACAGACACAATTCAAATCGCACGCATTATTCGAACACATCTCACCACACACACACAGCTTCAATCTTTCGAAACACTTTCTCGTCGCCAACAACAAGACGAGCAGCGCTACTAACGACAGCCTCTGATGAAGCCTTCTATAGGTGAAAGCCGGTTTAGGCTGTAAGGTAAAACTTTACGTTTTTACTTATAAAAAACTTTGTGTTCCGAGTCGTCAATATTATAGTGATATTTACTTATTATTACTTAAATCGATCGATCTCTACAAACTCTATACACAAACACACGAATCACCGCGCTACCACGTCTGAGTCCTGAGTTACACTGAATGGAAAGGAGCCAGAGCGCCGGTTTTGGCCATCAGCGCTGTGCCCACTCCCCGCCAACCCGATCGCCTGCGACGCGAACTCAAGGTCGTATCAGCGAGCTGACCATATATGTTAAAAAATGACACCGCACTTACGTCTCTGAGACTAATATTTAGGGAGTTATTAAGTCAAGACGATATAGACCTTTTATGGTAAAAATTTTTGTTCTGGTACCAGTATTTTCGGTGTGATTTTAAAGACGTTTCACGTCAAAAAGCTGTTTACAAAGCATAAGATATATATTGCACATAAATCACACACCAAACATAAAACTCATAAATATTGAATTCAAATAATTAATTTAAATATTCCAAGTCATATATAAAAATACCATTTAAATATTTATTACATAAAAATGAAAGGTTGCTTATAGTATCTTAATCAAAATAATATTTACTTTAGTTAAATAACTACTAGTTATTGTAACCCATTTTCATTAAAAGGGAAAATTATTATAAAACAAATGATAAAATTACATACTTTAATTATAATAATTATATAAATTTTTGTATTTACACTATGAACCATTATGAATGTATTTTTCTTTTATTTATACCATGATTCAGTTTATTTACTGTTGTTCTTTATAAAAAAATGTTCGTTTTCATCTGATTTCATTGTTGTATTACCATGGTGAAGGAAACGCGAGCGAGCATGTGCATGCCTGAATATGTGTGTGTGTCCTTGTGTGTGACTTACAGAATGATGATGATGTTAGTGATAATGAATATTCTACTTGAGGAACAGAGTGACGTAGCCACTCCGTTGTTACTTCTCTCTCTCTCTCTCTCTCTCTCTCTCTCTCTCTCTCTCCCTGGCTCAAAATTGTCTATGGTATTTATAGTGTGGTGTAAGTTGGCAGGTCTGATTCTGCTGGATTCCCTTTCAGACTTGTCGAACTTTGTTCTCTACTGCATAAGTGTCGTTTTAAACAAATCACTTTTACGTGTAGTTTTGCACTAATAACTGTGTTGGTAAACGCCAGTAGTTGCAAACGTTTTGTTTTTTCACTTGTTCAGTACACATAAATTAGTCGTTTATAACTTATTAATTACTATATTAATTAATTTGTTTTTAAATATTTCAATTGCTCCCATATAATTTGCACTTATTTTGTGTCTATATATGTGTCACTTCGCTCTTCCTCTAATGGCATTGCTCATTTTGTAAAATTGTATTTTAAATGTGGAAATTTTTATTGAACAAAAAATTTAATTATTAGTATTTATTCATGCCTTAACCAGAGTTCACACACACAAAGAATATATGTCATACTTAGAGAGAAGACTTCCAGTTTCATATAACTCGGATATCAGCAGGCAGAACACATCACTGTACATACATGTAACCTCTTGGACCCTCACTATTCATAATATAGAACCCCTGAAAGAAATTTTTAAGAATTACGTTCAAATAAATTATATATTATATAAAATTAAAATAACTCTTTCTTTAACTGTAACCATTGTATTCACATATAAACTACACTTCAAATATTTTTTTTTTAGTTGTATATAAAGCATACAATTGAAGTTAAGTTGCAATAAGACTTTCCAGTAATCTCTAATACTAAGTATTAAGAATTCACAGCAATTGTCTGAAAAAAAAGAAATGCTGTATTTACAATTTCTGTGATTGCCTTGTACTAAGGCAGTGTGTTCCCCAATATATACAGCTAAACACACATCTAATACTCCATTAATGTTTGATAATTATGTCTGTTTATATGTACCTCCATATGGTAAGGAGGTATACCTCCTAAGTTATTTTTGTTGGGAATCAAAATCACTGAAAATAGGAGTATGTAAGTAGACATTCCTTGCCAACACAAACAGTCACAAAACCAAATTGAAAATTCCATTGATATGTGTGGTTAGAACTAAAGTTAACAACATGTGCTTTTTCTTTTGTTCTGACCTAATTACTATAATTTTTTAATTGACCAATTTTGAAAATTTATTTTATCACTTTAGTTTCAACTATTTTCTATTAGCAGTGGTAAGAAATAACATGAAATAAAATGACAAACTCGTCATATCAGAGCCAAGCAACGCATTAAACCACAGAGTGATAGAACCTCAATTGTGGTTTTTGCAATTATTTCTCCTTGATCTAATTACAGATAAAAATATTCAGGGAAATAACTTATTACTACAGATAAGTACCGTTATATTTAAAATGTGTATTTCTGTAAATAAAACAAAGCCGTCAACAATAAAGAAAATATAATACTATATATTATGAAACTAGTGTGTTGTTGAGAGCAATTGGGAGAATTTTATAGCAGTAATAATGAGATAGATGTCCTGATGTTAAGATGTCCTACTCTAATCGAAGCAACCAATTTCTGGGAATTGGTTTATCTTCCTGGATACGCATCTTTACCTTGTTCTTGTCAGTATAAACTTATGAAATCAAACTTCTGCATGTCTGTTGTCTTTAATCTTTTTATTTTAAGATATGTCTTTAATACTTGATGTCTTTACTGTTACGATATCATTCTTAACAATAAACTTAAGAATGATATCTTTAGTATCCTCAATGTCAGATGAGATGTTCCCAAATCTTTCTTTCTTGCTGCCATTTGTCTTCATGTTCTTTGGTTTCTTCTTCTGAATTATTGTGAACATTGTTTCAGTACACATGAACATTCTTTCTAGTGTATAAATCCTATGAGACAAACTGAGTTCGAGAAAAAGATTGGTGGTGATGCACAGCAGGACTGCATGAATAAATGACTTCATTCCACCTGACAGAAATTGCTGAAAAACAAATGTGACAATTGTGTGTGTGTGTGTGTCGTGTGTGTACCGGTGTGTGTACACATAAAAGGTTACATGTGTGTATGTAGCATTACAAAAACTAGTAAACAAAAAAAATAAATAACTTCTTCCAAGGCTTGAGCCATAGACTGCTAAAACTGATGAGTTTTTTTGAGACAGATGGAAATATATATAATATATTTAATATTTATAATTACTTTACCTCAAGATGTTTTTCCCTTATTTAGAACATATTTTGGAAATCCTATTGTTCCCATCCTCAGCCTTCTTAATTTTGAATCTTATGGAGTCCTTGTGGTTTGGTTGGTTGTTGTTATGGTTTCCTGTTGGTTTTTGGTATTTTAAACTGGTATTCTTGTGTGTGATTGTGGTGTATATATTAGCTTTTTGTGTATTTTCGAAGTTGAGTGCTTTGAAAATTGTGTCATGTTTTGTATTGATTTGTATTTGTTTAGGTATTAGTTTGTTTTGTGTAAATTTTCCCATATGTTCATTATGGTGCCTTTGTGTGGTATGTGTTTTATTAGAGTCAAGTTGGTTATGTCTGGGAATTCATGTCCTGTGTTTATTGCATGTGTGGCCAAATTAGATTTATATATTCCTGGTTTTTTGTATGCATTTAGATGTTCAAAATAACATTTTTTCAGTTGTTTTTGTTTGTCCTATGTAACATTTATTGCAATCTTGGCATTCACTTATGTATATACCATTGGTTGTTGTATTATCTTTGTTGTGTGGGTTATTTAGTTTTTGTCAATTATTTTTATTAGTTTTATATTGCAACAGTACAAACAGTACTGATACTGTGCATTGCCCAAATAAATAATAAATAAATAATAAAAATGAATAAATATGAATTAATAAACATGATTCAGATTGCATAAGCCGAATCGTAGTAAAAATAGGGAGTACAGAATTTATGCATGGACATGCAGTTTCGACACACCTGTCGCTAGCGTTGTGTACGCGTGTATTTTTAGTGTGTGTGAAACCTCTCCATTCCTGAAATGTAACCAACCCTTTTCAAGTAGAATAGTTATAAGTTTATTGTTAATTATAAGAAAACTATGTACATAGGATAAAACAAAAGACACCAAAGTGTGTAGAAATTATAGATAAATAAAATGTTAAAAAACCATACAGAGGTGACAAAAAGTGCAATTACTATACGTAAAAAATGAATAACTCTTTTTGTGAATACCACAAAGAAGTGCAATTTACGTATAGTAATCACATAAAAATTAGTGATCGATTGAGCATCGAGTGAGGTGAAACAAACTTCGTAATTCGCGAAAATAGGCAAAAATAGTGAATTGAACCAGAGTGGGGGTAGTAACGTCTCGACAGAATCTGGCAAGTTGAAAAGTGTTCAGACAGGAATTTTTGCATGACCTGACTATAAATACCAGGTCGCACTAATAAAGTTTCTTCTTCTCGATTCAACCATTGCTGCAGGAGGCTATGCCAGTCAACGACACAAATTCACAATTATCGTAAGAGTCATTGGATCAACTAGCTATACAACCAGAGCTGCAAAATACATACGATGAGGTCTATGGACACACCGGCAGCATATGACGTGAGACGAGACGACTATTAATCAGCACACACTGAGGACACGACCAGAGAACCAGAAGCACACATGGATGACACGACCAGAGGACCAGAAGCACATACAGAGGACATGACCAGAAGGACATGGGGGACATACAGATGAATAACCACGTCAAACGAGGTGATAAAAAAACATTTAATTACAGACAGTTGAAAGACACTAATTAAAGTTTGAATGGAAGACATTCAACCAATATTAAAATAAATAAATGATACATAAATGTAAAAGCAGTAAAAATTTGAATAATATTTCTTGTATCAAATTTGGAAATTAGTAGCGTAAATGATAAGAGAAATAAGTAATTTTTGAATTAACGTAATTAGTAAAGTCTTTGATGATAAAAAAAGCATATGCAGTAGAAAGTAAAACAAAGTAACATAAAAGAAGTTTGAATAGAAGTAAATTCATTTTTTGAAGCTAATGAATCAGCAATTGTAAAAATATGAACACACCATGAGTAAGCCGAGAGCAAAATAAACATTTTAAAGTAATTACAAGTAGATAATAAGAGTTGTATATAACTTATGTATGTAATTTGTTAGCAATAAGTTATGTACAAAAACTTCGTACAAACGATTTAATAATGAGTTATTGTTTAATATCCGATATGAGAGATGTTGTTTAAATAAATAAAAAATGGAACGATTTTACATGTAAATAACTTATCATCTTCTTATTACGATTACACCCATGAATTCAATACAAATATATAAATGTATTTAAATTGGTTAACTTGCGTTGTATAAATTATTGTCTCCCAAAAGCATGAGACTACACAAATTTAAATAAATTGCAATAAATTTGTTATTGTTATAATATGCTATTTTAATGTTAGTGTTTTTAAATAGTTTTGTTAGCTTTGTCATCTTATTATTTATGTATGTGAATGTGGCACATTTTTTATTGTTGTTATTATTTATTTGTTGTTAATTTTGATAATTTCTTAATTGTTCAGTTTTTATTTTATATTTGATTTTATTTTCTATTTTGTTTATAGTAGTTTTAATGTATCAATTTTCACAAGCAATTTGGTAAATTATATTTCTTTCTTTGTTTCCTGTTTGTTTAGGGGTATTTTGTACATTCTGTTAAATAGTGAATAGAAAGCTGCCATTTTATGTTGTGGTGGATGCAGGGCCGGCCCTAGACATTTTTCTAGTGTAAGCGAACAATATTTTGGCGCCCCTTCTACCAGGGGGTCTGGGGGTATGGAATATTGTGAAAATGAAGGCTTCAGAAATAGAGTTTTAGGTATATTTTGGCTTAAATGTCAGGGTTATCAGTAATCTTATACACACCACTTTTATAAAAAAAAATCATGATACTTGTTTGAAAATTTCACAAACTTGCATTTGCTATTTGTTTAAAAATTTGCTGACTGTTACAGTAGTATTAAAATTATAATCTTGAAGCCATTTCAAAACCATTTTTATCTTAGGTTTTTTATGAAACTGTAAAATTAAATTACCTTTCTTCCTAATTTTATAATGGGCATGTGGGCTTTATTTTTTCCACAGTAATTTGCTGGAGATTGAAAAACTATTGCTAACGTTGTTTTAAACTCAAACTAGTTCAATGTAACTTAAAAATTTTGTTTGATTGATGATTTTGTTAACTTTACTATGATATCTTTGTTGAGCATATAGTATTAATTACAATACAATTGCCTGTAAACATTTTTTAGACCTTGAGAAAATAAATACACAAATCTAAAAATACACTTACGTTAAATTTGAAATGGTGGAAAGTCAATGAATACAACCACAAGTCAGGTTACAAAAAATCAAAATTTTATGTACAAGTATAATTAGTGAAGGCAAAGCTAAACAACATCAATCATTAAAAAGAGATTTTTCTGGCTTTCATTTTTGCGAATTCATTGAGTATCAAATCTGTGTCCATTTCATTTAGCAAGTCATTTTCAATGGCCATTGTTGCCAGTCCACTCAAACGCTCTTGGGACAAAGTTGATCTTAAATAAGTTTTATCAGTTTCAACTTAGAAAAACTTCTTTCACCACTGGCCACTGAAACTGGGAGCATCAGAAGAATTCTCAAAGTAACAAAAACGTTTGTGAAGGTGTCCATATAACCATTTTTGTTTATGAACGACAAGGCTTTAGCTGGAGAGCTTCCAGAGGGCAGCATTGGTGCAAAAATTTGCAGCTCGTCAAACAGTTCAACTCCGTTTATATCACATTCTTCTCCATCACTTAGAACACTGTGAAGATGTGTACAGGCATCCTTCAACTCCTTCCTATCCCATGTCTGTAGATTTCCAATGTCATAAAGAAATTTGAAACTCTTGCTGTGGTTCTCCATGAGTTCAAACCTCTCTTTAAGCGAGGATATTGCTGTGTCAAGCACGACAAAGAAGAAATTAACTTTGAACAATGTTCTCCCAGCCTGAACAGGTTCATCTTCAATCTCATAGGAGAATTGCCTTTTTGTTTTCCTTGGACAGACTTGGGTTTCTTTTTCAAACTCAGCAGCAACACCGATTTTTTCTGCAAGTTCTTTTGCATCTGTGATGACGTTATTGAGGCCTTCATCAGATCTCATCTTTTCTAGAAATCTCTGTACACTTTTAATGAGATCCATTGAGCTTTGCAGAACAGATGTGACTTTTTGCAAGGCCTTACTCACCATGTTTATTTTAAACAGGATCTCATGGCAAGTTACTAAACAACACAGAAACTTGAAACTTTGCAGTTTTTTTGCGATTCTTAAAGCAGTGTTCCTGCCAAATGTATCGAGTTTCTGGTCTTGAGAGACTTCATACACGGCATCGTATATTTCCTCAATATGATATCTCAGAGGCAATAAGGCCTCAATCCTACTCTCCCACCGAGTATTGCTGAGAGGTTTCACTGTAAGAGTTGATGCGTGTTTCACCAAAATACTCCACCGGTGAGTTGAACTTGAGAAGAAGTTAAAGATTTCTTGAAGAATACTAAAACAGTCAACTGCAATAGGGCAAGACAGGGCAGCATCGTTAACCACTAGATTAAGTGAGTGGTTTCCACATGGCACAAAATATGCCCGAGAATTCAAATCAAGTATCCTTTTCTGAACTCCAACATGCTTTCCTTTCATGTTGGAGCCATTATCATATCCCTGGCCTCTCATGTTCTTTAAATGGATGTTCCGTATAGATAGCTCATTGAGTAAAATTTATGTGTGGCCTTCACCTGTAGAATCCGTGATAGGTACGAAACCTAAAAAATGTTCTTTAATTGACACTTCCTCATTTTCTACAAATTTAACAAATCTCACCACCAATGTCATTTGCTCAGTGTGGCTTACATCAGGTGTACAGTCCAGTATTATGGAATAATATGTTGCCTGTTTTAGCTCATTTAAGGTCTTGGATCTTAGTGAACAAGAGACTAATAAACTCATTTCGTATTTTTTTGCTTAAATAGCGAATATGTGTCTCTTCAGAAGTAACTCTTCTCACATGTTCAGCCATGACAACATCGAATTTGGCAATGTATTCTACAAGTTTCAAAAAATTGTCATTATTACGCTTGAAAAGAGTCTCTTTTGTTCCTCGAAAGGCCAATCCTTGAGTCCCTAAAAATTGGACAATACAAAGTAAGCGTTTCAGAACTTGGTTCCAATGTTCTTTTTCAGCTCGGATAATTCTTTCATTTTCTTTGTCAATCATTTTATCCAAACATAAACGCAAGTACAGTTTACGCCAAGATTGACAATTTTTTATGTGATTAGGAGACTTCTCATGACTGGTCAAAATCTTTGTCAAGTTTTGCCAATCTGAATATCCTTGGTCTCCAGCAAGAGATGAATTTGCACATCCAAAGACTTTGCAGGCAAAACAAAATACTGCATTTTTTAGTATTGAGTATAGTAACCAAATCCTGAGGACTTGTTCCCCATTGCAAAGTTTCCTTGTGTAATGATGTGAAGAAAACTTCCTACCTTTAGCATCAAGGGGAAAATCTATGTCAGTGACTTGCACAGGTCCTCGCTCAACAAGCAGTTTTCGTACCTCATCTGTGATTTTGGATGGCCATTCTCCACAGTCAGTTGATAGTGCCTATGACGTGCCTCTGGTCAGTTCATGCAATAAAAATTAAGCTGTATGCTTCAGGCTACTTGTTGACTTGTCACATATATGATTCAACACAATATATGTTGATATAACATCTTAGATAAAAATTCGTCATGGCCTAACAGTTTTCCTTTAAAACACGAGTCATTAAAAATGGCACTATAATGTTTATTGAGTGAATGCTTTAACCAATTAATTAGACTATCCTTAATATACAACAAACACTACATGTATTTCTCATATATAGTACAGCAGATAGCAGTAGCGTGCGGTGAGTAAAATATCTGGTGAAGCAGCAGTTATAAAAATTTGAAATTATGAACGATCAAAATTACACCAAATAAATAAAATTAAAGTTGGTAACCTTTATTCTTAATAAGGAAACTAAAACAAATTTACAATTAAAAATTTATTAAAATATTTCGAGATTTGTCTTTGTCAGTTATTAAAAAGGAAAATAAACGGACGGACAGATGATTTACTTTCTTTTGTAGTAAATAACGAAGAAAAATCTATAGCAAAAATATTTTAATACATTTTTTAATTGTAAGTTTGTCCTATGTTATGTTCTTCGTATGGCCTAGAAGAAAAAGGAATATTTATCAGGCTGATCACAAACAAGATACATGAATATTGCAGCAACAGTAAACTACAGTCGTATAAAAACAGATCTTACGCACTGTGTAGAGTACAATGACTTGCAGTGTGACAGTAGCAGACAGCAGTTTGTTTACATTTCTCACGATCGGGCACGCTCGGCTATGTTCGGCTTTCTTCACTTGCTTCCCCTGTCGTAAATAGCATGCTTTGGAAAAATAACAATTAGAGGACAATTTCTTTAGGCTTAGGCACATACAAAAATTAGACCGTAACAAAAGAAAACAAAATAAAAAGTGTATTATCATTTTACTTATACTCTACTTATACATTACTGTGGTGTAAATCAAATCAACTTACAGTTTCAATGGTTTGTTGACTTGTTGATGGTCCAGTCACAGCCTCTGATATTGACAACTCATCATCATCGGTTTTGGTTACAGTTTTATCGTCCAAATTTGTTAAAGAAGTTGAAGCCGAAAAAAACCTCTGCAAAGCTTTTGATTGCTTTTCATCTTCTTTCGAATGCTGTAATTTCCTTTTGCAGTTAAATGACTCAGATGGTTTTTTACTACTGGACATTATTTTAATTTTCAAAACAACTACAAGAATACAGGAAACTCGGAACTCAAGCCTATTACCTGTTAACAGGCAACAGCATACAGGTAACCTCATTCACACGACTGATTCGAACTACTCCATTGACGCACTAGTTCGGGAATGGCGTTTCGAGCCAATAGTGGACGAGTTCATTCCCACTCCCACGCATAAATCATGGACGAGTTCATTTTACCTAAAGAGGGGTATCCTCTGCTCTGCATCCCAAGCATGAAGTTGGCCTCCTTTTTTTACTTAAAGTTATGAATGAATTATTATTATACCCAATACTTTTGAATTATGTTTTATGTTGTATTTTTAACTGTGCATATGATTTATCTTATCTATGTTTTCTTGTCTTTACTGAAACTATTTCTGCGCCTTCTGGGTCTATATAGTTTGAGGCCGTGGCGGGCGCCTTTGGCGCCCCCCTTGCCTGGCGCCCTACGTGGCCGCATACTTCGCTTACATCATGGACCGACCCTGGGTGGGTGGTCAGAATGGTTAGGTATAATGATGTTAGTGGAGGTTGGTTTTCTGTATATTGCATATTGTAAATGGTTTTTGTTTCTTGTGATGGTTATGTCTAAATAGTTGATTTTGTTATGTTTTCCTTTTTCTTCTGTGAATTGTATTTTTGGATGTATGTTATTGATTTGGTTTAGTATGTTATCTGCATTTGTGTTTTTGTTATTTGATACATATAGCCCATCATCTACATATCTTATCCACATGCCATTTGGATCAAATGAATTTATATTTTTTTGTATTTTGGTGTTTATGTATTGTAAGAATATTTCTGCTATTACGCTAGATATTGGAGAGCCCATTGCCAGACCTTCTTATTGTTGATAAATTTTGTTGTTGAATTCAAAGTAATTTTGTTTTAGTATTAGTTGGAGGCTACTTTTTATTTCAGTTATATATTGTGTGTTTTCATTGTTTTTTAAGTGTTTATTATTATGTCTATTGTTTCATCTACTGGGATGTTGGTGTAAAATAGAAAGTTTCCAGGCAGTGGGTACTTCCTGAACCATCAGAAGACGATCAGAATAATGGAAAAGAGGCTTTCACTACAAATAACAAGATGAGGCAGTAAATCAGTTTAATGGATATGCAAGAAAAATAGAACAGAGGATCTCGTTTACAGAATTAAGGAAATTAAATTGAGGTATCTAGTTAACTGAGAAGATGGTTGATAGAGTAAAACAACACCCAGCAGGCAAGTTGTTATCAACACACACTGATGTCCTTTATCACATGATCCATAACTTAGTTGCAAAAACATTTATAGACCAAATTATTGTTGCAGCAGCTCTGATAATTTAGTCTTGAAACATAAACTTGAAACAGTATTTAGGGTTTGAATTATACTTTCAAATTTATTATATTAAATGTATCAGTAATAGGTTTAGATTTTAGGACTTGAGGTGTACAAACCACACGATGTTTCTATTTAGGGTAAACTGAATAGAAGCAGCTGGAATGAGTAGTATAATGGTTCACTTTCTGAGGTGCCATTTAGTCTAATGATGAATGTTTGGCCATGAGACATAAAGAAGTCATGAAGGGATGATCTGATTAAATACAGTGAACTGGACAAAAAGTATTCAGAAGAGAAATCTGAGGAAGCATTTGCCCAACAACAGTGCTAACACTAGGTCTATACAGAAGTGACAACCTCTTATTGTTCACAGAGATCAGTAGTGAAAATTAGTAGATGCAATTTTTATTCCAACTCTGACAGTTCACATACATTCAGCATCAGTAAATGTTCTACTGACTTGTCCAGGATTGATAATTGGTTTAGTACATGCAGCTTCAGTTTCCAAACAGGAAGATTCTGTGAGAAAAATTCACATTGTTGGGAAGAATACCATCAATAACTTAACACAATGGAAGTAATAATAAGCCATTCTTACCTACTTGGATTCTGTTGTCCATGACATGTCCATTGATTAACTAAATATAATTAGTTAATCACTACTGACTCAGAACACTACCTCTGACGAAGCTTATAATAAGTGAAAACTGGTTTAGGTAAGGTAAAACTTTTATGTTTTTACCAATAAAAAAACTTTGTTCCGAGTCAGTAGTGAGTGGTATAACTATATTTAGTCCATTCTTACTTGTTCAGTAAGAGACGGAGGGAAGCGCTGTTAATGCCATCTACCAATGGCTTTATAGTTCAATGCCACTTTTGGCAATCGATCCTCTCTCATCGTTTGCAAGTGATCCCACCATTGTGTTCTGTAAGCCAAAATGATTTCATTTATGTCCTCGAGTTCTGCTGTGATATCCTTATTCTATTGTGGAATGTGTAACTTAAAGTACTTTGAAGAAACTGCATTTCAGCACTTTGAATCTTGGTGCATTCTTTTTTGTCATGACTTCACTTGTATATAATAATAATGTGGACATGTGGTATGTTTATAACGACCTTAGTCCTCACTGGATATTTACCTTTAAAGGGCATGTATTTAGTCTTCACTGAAATTGTCAGTGAGTTCTCCTTTGCTACTTCTTTTATTGGAAACATACCCCTTTGCAAATCATCCTCATTTTCGTTGTCTTGTTTGTTCATCATCTTCTTTCACAGCACTACACTTTATATAATATTGAAACTTTCTCTTGTGAAACTTACTTGTCTTTTTCGTCCAACGCGTTTCGGCGTCGTATTCGCCTTCGTCAGCTTAGGAACAGACTGCCAGTACTTAGTAACGGTTGTTGCTTGGAAGGTGTAGTGGGGGTGGTGTGTAGAGGAAGGGGATTGGTGCGGGGATCCAAATTATTGTTTGTTTTTTGTATAATTGTGTCGAAAAGTGTATGTGATTTATATTGTAATTGGTCGTTTAGTATGTTGTTTGGTTGTGTTGTGTGGTGTTTGTATATTTCATACTGTTCAGCTGTGTTGAGTTTTCGACCTTTGGGTAAGAGGTGTAATATTTCAAGATTAGTATCTATGTTGGTGTAGCTATGGTTATGTGTGTGTATGTGTGTGGCAAACGCAGAATGTATATTGTTGTTGGAAAGGGCCTTTAAGTGTTCAGAATAACGGGATGAAAAAGATCTTCCCGTCTGGCCTATGTAGAAACTATTGCAGTTATTACAATTTAATTTGTATACACCTGTTCTATTGTATTTGTCTATGTCCGTGTTTGTATCGTTGATGTGTTTTTTGATGGTATTGTTAGTTCTGAATGCTATTTTGTACTTGTGTTTTCTGAATGTGTTGGCAAGTTTGTGTGTGTTGGAGTTATGGTATGTGAGTGTGATGTATTTATTGTGTTGTGTGTTGTTGGTATTTTGTGTTTTGTTATTTTTGTTTTTGATGCGTTTGTGTAGTTTGTTTATTAAATTGGGGTTGTAACCATTTTTCATTGTTATGTATTTGATTGTGTTGAGTTTGTCAGTATAATCTTGTTTACTTAAGGGTATTTTAGTTAGTCTATGGAGCATATGGTTGAAGGCCGCATGTTTATGTTGTGTTGGGTGGTTTGATGTGTTCTGTATAACCATGTCAGTTGTGGTAGGTTTTCTGTATATTTTATACGTGTGTGTATTGTTAGTTTTGTTAATTGTTAGGTCTAGAAAATTTATACTATTGTTTTGTTCAATTTCTCATTTTCTCATTTTATTGATAATAATTATGTGATCTGCATATAGCAGGGAACCCATACAAATTGATTTCTTAAGCTGTTTTCCCAAAGTCACTCTGTATTTCCACTGTGTGTGTGTGTAACGAGGTTGGGGAAATACAGCATCCCTGCCTAACTCCCTTATTTATTGGAATGTCACCTGAGAACCTACCATTCAGATCCAGGACTACAGATGTACTTTTGTAAAGGTTCTTAACTGAATTTATTAAATCCCGTGGATATTCTCTTCTATCCATAATATTCTATAGCTTTTGACGGTATACATTATCAAATGCTTTTACCAGATCAACAAAAGCAATGTGCGTTTCCTGGTTATACTCCTGCCTTTTCTCCATTATCTGTTGTAATGCAAACAATGCATCCACAGTCGGCCTACCCTTTCTAAAACCCATTTGCTCTTCAAGAACTAATGCATCTGTAATGACTCTTAATCTCTGATTGAGAATTCTTGTATATATTTTGTATGATGAGTCCAGCAAGTTTATACCTCTGTAATTATTTGCATCTATTCTGTCTCCTTTTTTATATAACTTTTGCCAACCTCCATTCTTTCAGAATTTTGTTTTCCATCTGTGCATTATTTATAAAATGGAGAATTAAATGTAGTCATTTAATAAGAGCAATTATTTTGAAACTT